>VWZL01003288.1:42961-60440 GCA_013396915.1 Stercorarius parasiticus
CCTCCCCCGCCGCACCATGCCCACCGTGGAGGAGCTCTACCGCAACTACGGGATCCTGGCGGACGCCACCGAGACGGCGGGCCAGGTGCGGCGTGGCTGCGGCCTGCGAGGCCTCGCTAGGCCTCGGGCTCGAGTAGCGCCGCTGCGAGGAGTTCCGGGCTGGGCGGGCTGAGGCTGAGGCGGCGGCGGNCGGGTAGAGGTGAGCTTCGCGCTTGTCCTTCTGCAACGACAGTAGCAGCTCTCGTCGCTTTTGTAGCATCTTCCTCCTTCCGTCCTGTCGGGACAGGAGCTCTCCTTTTAAATGTGGCGTCGCGGATACTAACTAGTTACTAGCTAGAGTCAGATTGCCGTTTGCATGGGGACGGGGAGTTTTGCCTGGCGAATTCAGGCTTTAAAGAAGACATCGGTGGTCATCCAGATCTGATACAGTTCCAGAGAGCTTCTAGCAGGCTTTCTTGCTAAAAGGCTTGTTGGAGGAAGGTGAAGTCTATTATGGTTTGAGAACTGCTTATAGCGTTTTGTTTTTTTTCTTTAAGGCAAGAATGGAAGGTCAATCCTCACAGCTAAAGGAGATTTTTACCTGTAAAATCCTGGCAAGATCTGCCGTTTGCTTATACCGTTACTGAATTAGTCAAAAAAAGAGGATGACTTAGTATATTACCAGTACAAAATATAATGGTTAGTTAAAGCTAGTTTTTGAATTGCATGAGGCTCTCATGTTACTACTACATGGCTACCCGAAAAAGTAGCAGATCTTTTTTTTTTTGGTCATAACATACGTAAGTAGTTGCACATACGTGTCAGTGGATTTTAAATGAGGTATTACTGTGCAAGGTCATTTGGAAAGTTCTTTAAGAGAACAAATAATATGGTCGTTGTTTAGTTTGTTTTTTTTTAATTCAAGTCTGTTCAGTTTGCTTGTGTAATTATGCCCTAGTGAAACAAAGCACCATTGCAGACAGTCCAACAAAAACATCATCTCAGAGTTAACCAAAAAATGCAACTAAAGTGTTGGGAACTATGTGGAGAGATGCAGAATAAAACAGATGCTGTTACTGTCCCATCTTACAAATACATAGTCCATGATGACTTTGGCTATTGTGAGTTGCTTTTGTAAGATAGGAATGGCATCTTAGGTAGAACAAACTCCAGCATAGTTAAGAAGTGCAGCCTGTGAGGGTGAGTATAGAATGGTGATTCCTGATATGCTGTCACAGCTTTGCAGATACAGCTGTGGGCTTCCAGAGCCAGAGGTAATGTCTTTGTAATTAGCATATCTTGCGAGATTGTTCTTCAGCGAACTTTTCTGATGCTTTTTCTAACTTATTATATTTGTGGCATGCAAATGTTCTGTGGCAAGATGTTCCATTAATTCATTAACCTTTGTGAAGGCATTATCTCCTTTGAACTTGTAATTTCATAATCTTATTTGATGTCTCCAATTTTTGTATTCTGAAAGCCATGAGTAATTGTTCCTTATTCATCCACTTTATCTCACTTATTGCTTTATTATCTCTTAACAACATCATGAACGTGATCTCTGACTACATAGTTGCCCTATCTCAAAAAAAGAAGCTTTGAACGTGAGGAGAAGAGCAAGGGGATAACCAGAAGTAGGACACTACGGGGAGTAATTTAAAAAAACATAAGCATTCAGCTTGTAAAAGAGTGTTTCAGTTGAGAAGGGGGCTCAGGTATGATGAGTCTACCTCATGAGTGGCATGAAGGTAAGAACTTGAAAAAAAACTATTAGGAAGCAGGCTTAAAATAAAGAGGAAGGCAAACTTCTCCATAACACATTGTGAAACTTGTCACAGGACGTTATAGAGTATGAATGAGTTCAAGAACTAATCCAGAGAAATTAGTGGATGATTAGTCAATTGACAAAATAAAGGTCTGGACTCTGTCTCTGGCTTAGGACATTCCTCTGTTACAGACTGGGAGGAAATGCACAAAACTAAAGGATCGCACTGCTTCTGCAGTTGCCTGCTTTTCTCTTGAGCATTCAGTGCTGCCAGGTACAGGGTAAAACAAACTTCTGCCTAAACTGTATTTTGCCGGAATGACAGGAGTAGTTAGCATGTAGTAGTACAAATTCATGGAACGCAAGCTGCTCTATTTCATTGCTGTTTGAATGCTTTTTTAATATGTATTAAGTAGTTTGTTCTACAAAAAAGTTATTCTTAATGTGCAGTCTGAGAACCTGTGACTATAGTAATGGGTATTTCATCGTTAGTTTGTGCTGGCTCATTCCTGCCTTTGCTGTTGAGTGCACTGTGTTGGCACAACTACAGAGGAAACCAGATGGGGATGTGAATCAGCTGAAAAGCAATGATTTTTTTCCCCCTGGTTATTTTTCTTCCATATCAGTGTCTCAGTCAAGTTCAGAATCTGGCAACATGGAGACCTATCAACAAGGTATAGGGAGTGTTTAAGGAGCATTGGTACTGTGTTAGAATACAGCTTACTTAGAGGGAATTAATGCAGCGTACTGCTTTGTAAATTAGTATCTCTGTTTGCTATGGGTGAACTTCTGTGTGGAGTAGGGGTGATGATACATGCGGCTCTGGGAAATTTAATGTAAATAAACGAAGTGTCCTGTGCTGTTGATGTTGCTGTTCGAAGTAGGGTAAGTTGTCTAAAGCATTCTTTTCACAACCATGAGGAAAATCAGTGATAGAAGGTTCTGATTTCTGCTAGCATCCTAATAGTGCTGACTTTTATTTTGCAAACACATAGCGAACCACAACAAAGACTTTGATTTATTCTAAAGTTTCAGTCCTGTGGGCACAAAATCAGAAATGCCTGTGTGATTCTAGTTCAAGCAGATAGAGAATATTCTACTCTGGTGATTAAGTGTTTATTTCTATATTTAACTGGAGATTTCTTTTTTTTTTTATCTAGTCTATGTTAACAGCTCTTTTAAGAACTATGTTTTACCTCAGATTAAGTTAACCGCTTGAATAGATGCCAAAGATGCTTTAGTGCAATATGCGTTAAAAAAATCATTCATGATCCATTCCAGTAGCACAGTTATTGGGAGAGGTAACCTCTACTTGAGAGACAATAAACAATCAGACAGAAGGCAGAAACTCCTTGAAAAACTGCCCAAGTTCAGTGAAGGTGATCAAGTAATTCCTTGAGTCTGCATTAATCTAATCAAAAGTGGTGTGCAAAAGCTGTTAGCCTTAGGGCTGGCAATTTGAACAGTAAGCACTTGAACAGACAGAGGAACCAGAATAACAGTAAAAAACAGTCAACAGAAGCAAATTTTACTAAATGGGCATGGTTATATTGGTCTAAGAGATAACTTTATTCTTTTGTTTGAAGCTTGTATAATATAGTTCACTTAAATAGCTGAAGTGAATGGGAGAGAAAAAAAGCCTTTCCTTGCCTTGAGAATATCCCAAGATTTTTCCGTTTATGTATTCCATTTTTTCCCTTTCAGCATAAGGATGCATACCAGGTGATCTTGGATGGTGTGAAAGGAGGTGCCAAGGAGAAGAGACTTGCAGCCCAGTTTATTCCTAAATTCTTCAAGCATTTTCCTGAGCTAGCTGACTCTGCTATCAATGCCCAGTTGGACCTCTGTGAGGATGAAGATGTCTCTGTAAGAATAAGGACCTTGTAGCAACAAGTTAATGTGTTGAATTTATGTTCTGTTACTCTTCTTTTTTATAGGCTATGTCTTTTGGGAGGGGAGGTTTGATCTTTAGAAAACTTAAGAATACTTAGTTGTATTCCTGCAATAGAAGAATCTACTGTGTGATAGTATGGGAAGATACATCAGTCTTCATTTGTCTGTTTCATTCCCATCACTGATCAAAGGAATAGCTCTGTAGAGAGAAACTTAAGACATGGTTATTTGAATGTCTATTATATTTTTTCCTTTCAAAAAAGCACTTTTTGGTAATTGATGCTAATAAATCCTGCTGGGAGGCAAGAAAATTTTGTTGACACCTGAGAACCATGTGGATGTGTTTCTGAATGTATTATTCTTGCAGAAGTCTTGAGATGCTTCATGCTGCTTCTGTGGTAATGTTAGAAGCTGTACCTGTGAAGCATCTTTGGATATCAGATCTTAAATCATTTGGGCAGGTCATTCAAGGACTTTTGTCAGTGCTGGGAACAGGACCTAGAGGTTATCTCTGCAGTATGCACACCTGTAAAACTGTGCTTCCTATTAGCAAATAGGACTCAATAATAGGACAGATTCCAGCCCTTTGTTTTGTTGATTAGATGAATGATTTTCTGAACAGAGGTGTTGTTTGAATTTGAGTTTTTTTTTTCTCCAGTGCTGCTTAGGTCTAAGAAAAATGTATTATTTTTTTCATAAATACATCATAATAGTTTCATAGCAAATATGAAGTTGGGACTGCCATTGAAGCCTGAAACTTGAACATAGATTTCTGAATATGATACTCATATTAAAAGAAGATGTCATTTTCTCAGATTTGGCTGATTTTTCTGCCAAACTTTGGTAGTTGAATTGCCTGATTTTTTTTTTTTAATTGCTTTAGCTTTTTAAATTTTTTATTCCCCTTACACTAACAATTTTGACAGATCCGGCGACAAGCAATCAAGGAATTGCCTCAGTTTGCCACTGGAGATAATCTTCCTCGGGTAGCAGACATACTGACCCAGCTTCTACAGTCAGGTAAGAGACTTCGCTAGTTTCCTGGCTGATCTCCTTGTGGCCTACCTAAAAAATGTATACAGTTTTGTTCTGTAAAACATTTTCTGTTGATTCATAGTTTGTTACAAAGTAGTCTGTCACAGTGCTGTTTATGTCCTGCTTCTGCTCTTTCTCCCCCCCTTCAATATTTACTGTACAGTTATGCTGCTCCTTCTGCTGAAAGGTTGCTAATTATCCTCATCTAAACTGAAAATCTTTCTTTTTAAATATAACAGATTTTTTTTCATTCAAGTTCTCTGAAAGTATCTGTAGAAAAAGCCGGGGGTGGGGGGGGCGGGCAGGGATGAAAGCCCTGTTATGGACTGCAGCAAATTGCCTTCTGAAAAGAGTTATTTGATTTCTAATTCAGGTACTCAGGAACTTTAAAAATCCTGAAGGCATTTTCTTCCATAAAATGTGGTTTTGGTACAAAATACTTAGTTCAGAATTTAATATACAATATGTTGGGGGTTTTTAATGTCAGTAAGGTATACAGTGCTAAATATTAGATGTTCAAATTTGTATTAAAAATGCATCTCTAGACTTCTCAGAAGAGACGTTTTTTCGATACTTGCACATTTCTCCATTTAGTTCAAGAGGAAAATTTTATCCCATCTATAGGTACTGTAGACTACTTAAAAGTTTATAATGACTTATTTTACCTTAATTTAATAAAGGCCAGCTTGTTTATTCAACTGTTGCTTAAAATTACTAGATATATGGATTAATCACTTCCCTTCAAGTTTTCAGTCCTATCAAGTTTGTAATGTTAAAAGTTTTGGCAGGGAGGCTGAAGGAGGAAATAGCTTTTTGTTTTTCTTTCAGCTTTTATAGTCGTGGTTTTCTACTTCCTCAGTCTACTAGTCGTTAAAAATACAAGTTATATTGTTTAGAATTAAATGCTGAGGACAGAATACTTTTTGTGTGATGTCAGAAATCTTTCTTTGTTTTTGTGCTCTTATGTTTGCTTTTTAAGGATATGCATTTCAAGTTTTTTTTCTCTCTTCAGATGATTCTGCAGAATTCAATTTGGTGAACAATGCTTTGCTCAGTATATTTAAGATGGATGCTAAAGGTAAAGGACGCATTTTTCTATAAATCTCTTTTATTAATACTTTGCAGTCCCTAGTAGGATGAGAACGGGACTCAATTTTGTATCTTCGTACAAGGCAAAAGTTAGAGACACTCATTCATTGGTTTTACAAATGATACTGAACTTTTTGAGAATTGTGGATCTGAATTATACAGACCAATGAAAGAACGTGGATTCTTATGTCAAGCTATGTGAAAATTGTGTTTTTTCTTCAAAGTTAGTACAGCAGTTATTTTAAAATGTGTCATGGAGTCTTACAGGTGGAAATATATCTTTGCATAGGAGGTTCAGCTCTTAACTTCTAAAATAATTTTCATTACCTGATTTATTCTCCATTCAGGGACTTTGGGGGGCTTATTCAGTCAAATTCTTCAGGGGGAGGATATTGTGAGAGAGCGAGCCATCAAGTTCCTCTCCACAAAACTGAAAACCCTGCCTGAGGAGGTGATGACAAAAGAGGTAGAAGAGTTCATATTGACTGAATCAAAGAAGGTGCGTGTCCTATTTCTGTACAAACTTAAGTATTATTTGAACCATTCCTTATCACTGGCATTGCTTTGGATGTCTGTTTGTTTAAACCACATGTAGAGTTAAGCATTGTACAGATGCAGTCTTCTAGTTATCCTATTCTGCTACAATCCAAACTTGGCAGTATTTTTTTGTGGGAATGTTAGAACAGTGCTAGGCTCCTCTCATTTTCTGAGAGTGACTCTAATAAGTCATAGAAACATTCACGTTGGAAAGGAACTTCGGGAGATCACCTCAGTGAATCATGCTCAGGTGAATAGAGATCAGATTTCTCAGTACTTTGTCCAGTTGGGTTTTGAAAACCTCTAAGGATTTCCTATACTGTCTGGGCAACCAGTCTCAATGTTTAATTATCCTCAACATGATTTTTTTTTTTTCCTTTATCCAGTTGGAACCTCCTGTTTCAGTTTTGTATCATTGCCTTATTCTCACCCTGTACACCTTGGTAAAGAACCTGGCTCCTGCTCTTGGTGACTTGCTCTTAAGTATTGGAAGATTAGTGTTAGGTCACCTCACCCCCTTTTGAGTTTTTTCCTTTAGGCTGAAAAAGACCAGGTCGTGTTCTCTAGACGCTGATCACCTTGTTGGATGGGCTTTTTAAAGCTTGTCAACAACTTCCTCGTACAGGAGGGCCCGACACTAGGTGCAGTATTCCAGATTTCGTCTAATGAGGGCATAGCAAAGAAGAATCCTCGATCCCTTTGCTTCCCTCAGTCTACTGACTATGCTCTTGTCACATCCCAGGACACTGTTGATCACCCAAGGAATGCTGCTGACACTTACGTTTGGCCTGCTGTCCCCCAGAACCCTCAGAGTCTTTTCAGCAGAGCAGTTCCCCCGCCAGTCAGTCCCCAACATGTGCTGTGCAGGGAAGTTAGTTCATCCCAGGTGCAGGACTTTGCGTTTGTCTTTGTTGAATTTCATGAGATTCCTGTGCATTCCCCAAGCTGAGAAAAATACAAAAGTATTAAAACAACCAATAATGAGTAGATATTCATTTAGCGTTTATTCTGCTTGAAGCATACAATTTTGTTAGATAAGAAATTTGTTCTTAAGGTTAGAGTTCAAGAAAAAGGTTTCCTATGCACAACTTGATGTCAGTTACTTTAATTTGGAGGTGCATACAATTATGCTGCATATTTTCATGTGTTCCTTTAAACTTGTGTTTTTTTAATAACTAGAAGCTAAATATTTGCATACTTTACCTTTTCAAATCAAGTAGGTTTGACTTGAAGGTTTGCAAACTACCACCATAGAAATATGTTTTCTGGTGTTCTGTTTAGGTGCTGGAAGATGTGACAGGCGAGGAATTTGTTCTATTCATGAAAATATTGTCTGGATTAAAAAGCTTACAGACAGTAAGTGGGAGGCAACAACTAGTGGAGCTGGTAGCTGAACAAGCTGACCTGGAACAAACATTCAATCCATCTGATCCGGATTGTGTGGACAGACTTCTGCAGTGTACTCGGCAGGCAGTGCCACTCTTCTCGGTATGTATGTATTTGCTTTACATGAGGCATATTATGGAAAGTTAACAGTGGTAGCTTCTCTTCGGTGTTCCCAGCAATTATGTTAAAGGACAGCATATCAGTACTTCTCCACCTTCGGCTTCTAATGTATTAAAATGTTGGAAAACATGCTTAAAGCCTCCAAACGCAAAGACCTTTTGTATTATTCTTTGCTCTTCAACATTTAAGATGTTACAGTGAATTTTGACAAGATTCTCACATTAGGCTCATACGTGTATGAGTTTGATTATTTCAAGTCTAGGGCCACTACATTTCAGCACTTAAAGGCCTATTCTTGGGTTATAGGCAATCTTTTCAGCCCCTGTTGCAGACACTCGGAGTTTAAGCTACATGGAAGAGTGTCTGTGTGTTAGGAGTTAGAGGGAAGTTTAATAAAGCTATGTTAGGGTGGCAGAATAATGGGGGAAAAACATTTTATTCAGGCTACTCTTTGAGTTTGAAGGAATTGTGTGGTGTTTTTTGCAGAAAAATGTTCATTCCACAAAATTTGTTACTTACTTCTGCGAGCATGTTCTGCCAAACCTCAGTGCTTTGACTACTCCAGTGGAGGGTCTTGATATCCAGTTAGAGGTAAGCAAATAATATCTTTCAAATCATGAAAAATAAGCATCTTAGGCAAAGACAGCTATTTTAAAAATTACAGTCTTCTTTCTTAAGTGGTTTTCAGATCTTGGCTTGGAAGAAAACTAGCTACACTAAAAAAAAAAAATGTTTGCCGTATTGAGGCATGACTGAGCATTGCCTTTTAAAGCATGTGTCATTTGTCCCAAGCTTTTGAGGCAATGCTAGCATAAGTAGATCACTGTAATAATTTTTATATTACTGTCAATTTTTTTAAGCACATAGCATTTACTGATTGTTGCGTGGCTTGTGCTAATTTATCCTCCTAAGGCAGTGGCTTAATGTCTGTAATTTTGCTTATGTTAATCGGTGCTGTAGCTTCAGTTAGATCTCTGTGAATCTCACTTCGAAGGTGAGCTGCGCTGCAGACATGGGAGATGAAGTTTTGTTTACTTGTTGACTAATTATGCTTGTTGGGATTAGACACGCAAACCTGTGTTTCTGAGGACATGAAAAACAGACTAGGCATGTTCCTCCTTGTATTCTTTCCTGATGTTTGGGAGGGGTTTAATTGTAATAGCTGACCTCTACTGGGCCATCCATAGCAATGTGATAATCACTTTTAGGTTGAAAGTTAAGTCTTTGTGCTTTTCAGTTAACACACAAAAACCCATCTATCCTTATGTGTAGGTTTTGAAGCTTCTTGCTGAAATGAGTTCATTTTGTGGCGATATGGAAAAGCTTGAATCAAATTTGAAGAAGCTGTTTGATAAATTACTGGTAAGACTAACTCAGTTTTTACTCATGTGAAAAAAAAGCACTTTAAAAAAAAAAGTTTTTGTCAAAACAAGTTATTTTTATCTATTAATCTATTTATCCTTTTTCTAAAGTGGCTGTTTCAAAGATAGCTCTGTCCGTGGTATAAGGTCAAATATCATTTTGCAATTCAAAGCCTTTGTAGAAATAGAGAGCTGTTACCTGCGTAATGCTTTTAATCCGGTAAACTCATGTGGTTTTATTCTTTTAAATTTTATAGTCATGAGAGACTCGTGTTGATCTCATTAAAGACTGTATCTGCGCTGACAATTTTAAGCAAATTCAGCACTGTTTCAGAAGCATTGGTGGCAGTACATTGTTGGTTCCTGTGGTAGCAGTGCAACCATAATACTTCCTTTGAGTCAAAGGTATCGAGTCACGTAAGCGTAGGCAAACCACCTACACCAGGACTTCATGCAGTAGTTCATCACGTTAGTATAGGGATGGGGGATACTTCTTAGATTGTCAGCATAAATAAACCCTCCAGTTCAAACGCTGCAAAAGAACAGTCAGTCTGCATAAATGTGTCTCATGCATTAGTTTTTCTTTTCTGTTCGTTAGGAGTATATGCCTCTTCCTCCAGAGGAAGCAGAGAATGGGGAGAATGCTGGCAATGACGAGCCCAAGTTGCAGTTCAGTTATGTGGAGTGTTTATTGTATAGCTTCCATCAGCTGGGTCGTAAACTCCCAGACTTCCTCACAGCCAAGCTGAATGCAGAGAAATTGAAAGACTTTAAAATCAGGTAATCATTTAGAGGCAAGTGATAGACTTCTGTTAGAAAGTGTGAATTATTATTGTCTGGATGCTAAAGAAGCACAAATCAGGTTGATAGAAGACTTATTTCAAGCATTTTTCCTAAGGGGGGAGGGGGGGCGGGGCGAGATTTTGGCTTTGCTTTGCTTACGCTTTTATTTTATGGGTATATGTAAAATTTATTAACAGATTGCTTTTAAATTTTTTAGGCTACAGTATTTTGCTCGAGGGTTGCAGGTGTATATTCGACAGCTTCGTCTAGCACTTCAAGGAAAAACAGGAGAAGCCTTGAAGACAGAGGAGGTAAGTATTGTTCAGGAATTCTGATCTTTCTAATTGAGCCTACAGAAATAACCATTGGCACACATTAGGGCGCTATAGGCTGTTGCAAGTGTGTGAATAGATTGAGGGAATAATACTGCTAACATCTATCACAACTGCATCTTACTTTATGGTGCATTTTGCAAGCTAAGATGATCTTTTAGTTTCTACTGTTAGTTGCTCTCTGCATCCAGATGTATTTGATGTAACTGCTCTGTGTTTTGTTTTGAAGGGGAAATTTTCATATATTGGGGGGGGGAAATTTAGGGGGAAGTACACTGGAACATTAAAAGCAACTAGTTAGTGTAAAACTGCAAGAAGCCTAAAAATAGTTGTAATGAAAACTCAGAAGTGTGGATACTATTACTATTGCTATAGCAATTCACTAGGAAGAGCAGTCAGTTTAATGTTACAACTTCATCAAATGCAGTTGGCATGGTTAAAAGCTACTAGAATAGGTGTTCAGTGGTGTTTCTTTTTTTACAGAACAAGATTAAAGTGGTTGCCTTGAAAATAACCAATAACATTAATGTTTTAATCAAGGTAAGTCCTCACATTACGAAGGAGTAAATTCACACAGAGTAACCTGTGCAGAAAAAAGGAATAGATTTGAAGTAAGCTGTATTGTGTTATTAAGTTAGCCAGTGTTAGCCAGCTCAGGGTTGCTGCCCTCTTTACTGTTTCTGAGGAGACATAGATCTGCTGTTTATGCAAGGTGCTTAGCCGCTGCTGTTGGGACAGGGTGTTGAGGCCCGTTTTTTGCAGCACTAGTTGCCCGCCGGAGAAAAAGACCTTGCTTTAGGGATCTCTGGATTCTGGATGAGCCTTTTTCCTTGTCACTTCCCTTTCCTGCAGTGGCAGGGAGGGGTAAAGAATAGTTTGAAGAGGTGCAAGGAGATGTGAAGGAGGGAGGAGGAATAGCAAGCTGCTATACAGAACATTTTTCTCCAAAGAGTCTAGGAGAGATGAGCTGCAGAAAATTACTTCCATCCAGAGCCCTTGAAACCATTCTGATTTCTTCTAACCACCTTTTTGTCTCTTCCCTCACTTCTCATCTCACCCTCAGTCACTGTGATAAACCAAAAACTTTGCCCACGGTATTGAGAAGTGTATCTTTTACCATCATAGCAGGGATATCAAGTGTTTCCCTGCAGGAGCCATTGTAGTTCATTATAAGATGCTTAAAGTGCATAGGGGGAGAGAAAGCATATTATGTTGGTATAAGACACTATTCTGTTAATATAAATCTCATTTGAATTTCCTAGTATGGGCTATGGCAGCCAGATGAGGTAGGTAGTTACTGCTGCCTTCTCCCTCTGCCATGGGACTTCAAAAAAGATTTAAGACTGTTGGAAAGTAACTGTTACTCTGGAGTCTCAATAAGTAGCTAAAATTTTGAAGTGCAATTGACATGAATTTAACTGTAGAATAAGCTGTCCGATTTTGCCTCCATAGGATCTCTTCCACATTCCTCCTTCTTATAAAAGTACAGTTACACTGTCCTGGAAACCAGTACAGAAGGCAGATGCAAGGTAAGAGTTTTTCATAAAAAAAAAAAAAGAAAATGGTGGTGTTAATTTTTGCTGTTTACAAAATAAAGATCCCAAGCTGTGTGTATATAATATATGTATTATAGCTAAAAGTTTCACAACCAAAAATAACACCCATCCTGGAAGGAATTAAGGCTATGGAGTGATAATCTTAGTCTTGCTTTGGGGATACAATAGGCTGAATCAACTGGAGACTAGCGTACTTCCTCTTTTGAAGTATTATTCAGGGCACCTTCATTAGCTGCTGCTAACTTCCAGTGGTTAATCTTAGGCTGAACTGCTATTTCTGTACTTGTCACCACAGGGATGCAATGATCTGTTTTTGTTTTCTTCTGCCAGTCAAAAAAGAGCAAGTGAAGATACAACCTCAAGTTCACCCCCAAAGAAGGCTTCGGCAGGACCAAAAAGGGATGCCAGGCAAATATATAACCCTCCCAGTGGAAAATACAGCAGTAATCTGGGTAGTTTTTCTTACGGTAAGTTAGGCAGCTTGGAAAAACTTTGTCTACTGACGGTTGCACCTCGGGGCAAGGGGAACAAACAAATTAAGCCAACTTAGAATCACATTCTCAGAAGATCAGATCGTGCTGTCACCAATTTTTATGTGTAATGGTCTCTTTGTAGCTGTTGATCTATTACAGCGTTTGAGTGTTACCAGCCTATAAACTATACGTCGCTTGCAAGTTAGTTTTAATAGTGTTTTAATACATAGAGTTTGTAATTGAACTATTACGTTCTCTATTATGACACACAGCACTCACACCCCAAATTTCCCATTGGACAGATCAGTTTCTGCAAATGGCAGAGCTGGGACACCTCCTGTCACACGAGTGGACCTGTGCTGAATCCCTATTACAGCCACTGCTGATGTTGCAGACCTGATCCAGAACTCCTGGGAATTGCCAGGTTCACTGTGCATACGGACAGTTATGTCCTCATGCTCCCAGTCAGAGCGATTCTGTCTCTCTGCAAGTCATATTTCTGGGTAAAACATGAAAGCAGTTGCGGACTGGATGAATAGGCCCAACAATGGCAGCAACCCATCCTTGTCTTCCCTGTAGGCCCGTTGGTCCTACCTCTGTCAAGTAAACAGCGTGCTATGACAAATTACAGCCATGCCCGTAGGTTGAAAAAATGATACAAAGCACTGTCTTATATATATAACAAGGACAAAAGATAAAATCTTCTGCAAATTTCTTATTGCAGACTTCAAGTGACACACCTGTGTCTTTTAAGATAAGCTTTTAGTCCTGCGGTTCTAAAAATTAGGAACTTTTCAACCAAAAACGTTTTATTGCTTGCTGCTGTTTCTTGTTAGTGAGATGCTTAGGCCTCTGATCAGCTTTTGAAGGAGAATTAGTTTGATATATTTTCAAATGCATCCAGTGAAATTTTTAACAAAATATTTTGTGGGTTTTTTTGCTGTAATCAGATTTGTTCTTAACAAAAGGAAAGGAAGCATTTTCTGCCGTTTGTGTGGTATCTGTCTATGTCTAAGATTTTTTTAATTCGATACAGTTAAGATACCAGCCCAGCAAAAATACTTAATTATGCTGGTGATAACTTATCACTAAGGATAAAAAAGGACAGATAGACTGTCAAAGTCGTGTTTTTCTGTCATTTTATAAAATCACTAGGAGCAAGCCAGACAAGCACCTCAAGATCGACACAGTGTTACTGGACAGAAGGATGAGCTAGGTAGCCTAATGAAGTTCTTTACAGACCAGTTTTCAATTTTGTGATAAAGGATTGCCCCAAATATAGTTCTAAATTAATGTGACAGTTACATATTGTAGTATTAGTATGCAGAAAGACTACATTTAGTTTAGACAGGCTAGTTCTCCTGACCTCCTTTTACAATTAGTAGGGTCCATTGTCCATCAAAGCGTAACTCTGAGATCTTAACGGTACCTAAGCAGGATTAGCCTCAGGCACTTCAGTCAGACTTCAGTACCTCCAGTTACTGCTGTTTAATTTTAATCCGTACCCAGCATAAACTCTGTATGAAAAGTTTTGACTTTTATTTCAGAGCAAAGAGGTGGTTTCCGGGGTGGAAGAGGAAGAGGCTGGGGAGGACGTGGTAATCGTAGCCGAGGAAGAATCTACTGAGTAAACCACTAAATCTTCCGTGGCCCTGAAGGGCTAAAGTGAAAGTGCTACTCAGCAAGTTTGCTTGGAGTATTGTTTCCTTCAAGGACTGCCTTCCACTAAGACTGACTTAAATGTTCTTTATACCTTTGTATGTATGATCTACTTTTCTAACGGACTACAACTTGTCCATAGTGAAACTACAACTGTATTTTTGGATGCTTACGGTCAGCAGTTTTGGGTTCTTATTTTTGAAGTGTCTTCAGGATTTATTCAAAAATGGAAAAGAGCGTAGATGTTTTATCAAAGCTACATCTTGACAGTTTGTATATTAACCTAAAAATCAGCTACTGCATAACTAAAACTATATAATTGAGTTTATGTATTAAGTGATGGACAGGAAAGGCATGACAACAGAGATAAGTGTCAGATAAGGCTTAGCAGCTGAAGTAGTCCTTTCCTCATCTGTAACCATATTTTGCAATATGTGGAGAAGAGTACCATTGTTAAATTTGCTTTGATTTACTTTTTTAAATGGAATTAAATGAGATACATGCTGGTTTGGTTTTTTTTTAAAGTTTGCAATATGGATGGAAATTTATTTTGCTTATAGCATGAAGTAGTCCTTTTACTTAGAGATGTGGAGAATGTGGTGTTTCTTGGTTTGCACATCTTACTCTTCTCCGTGCATTGTAATGCAGAAGTGATGTTTTGCAAATGAATTTTTAATGTTTAATATGAATATGTGCATATAGCTATGCCATGAAATTTCAGTAAATGAACAGGAAAAACAAAACAATAAATGACTAAAATTATTCCAGGAATGGGTAAAGACTGATGCAGTGATTAAGCTTCGTAGGCTGGAGCTGGACCATAGCAGTACCTGGCTCTTTTCTATGTTTTGCAGATTTCTGGATTAGTTGGCACTTGAGGGTTGGTTGGTTGTTTTTTTTTTTTTGTTCTGTGATTTTTTTTTTGGTTTTTTTTACCAATACAGTTACATTTTAAAATATATAAATAAAATTGTATTTTGTGTAACATTGAAAAATACCAGCTATGTAGTTCAATTTAGGTGGAAAAGGTAACAATTCCATGCTATTTTTTTCCATAGCAACTTGGGATTCCTATTTACTGGTGTACACCCAGAAAATACAATGTAAGAGCACAATGCTTTTTTTTTTATCGTTCTCACCAATCAAAATTTTTACTTCTCAGGTCATTCAACATTGTAAAGGAATTAGCAGATAGTAAAAAGAAGTTAAGACAGAGGAAAAGAATTTAATAAGTGTTCCAGGGTGTGTTGATGTAGAATAGTTTAGTCTTTAGATGAATGAAGATTATTTCTTATCCTCCTTTTTTCTTTGTCCAGCCATTTGATATCCACAGACAAATGCCTGACAGTGATGTTTCCCCACCTAGTTCCATTTGTATTTGCTTGTGAATCAGGTGTCTTCATTAACACTCTTTGATATTCATCACTACCATCAGAAGGTCGGAATACTGAAACTATGTCAAAGTTAGAGACATTGTCAATGCTAAATTAGAAATCTATTTTTGCTTAACTGTGGAGCAGTAGGCAGGTGACTTTGGACATTCCAGGACATGTGAGCTGACTTTGTATTTCTGATTACATGCCAGCTGCAGAAGTCAGATTTGTCACTAAAACCAACAAACTTGGCGAAGAGCTTTCACAAATTCATGAGATCAAAACATCACTCTGAAAATAGGCACTAGATGGGTAATAAGCTTCCACTGGGGGGAAAAAAATAGACATTTTGCACTAGTGGCTATAATTTTAAAATGTAATCTCAAAGCCTAAACATAGCTTGTATTTAGACTAATAACTAGGTACTAGCAGCTTATTTTCTCACTGAATTTTGAGTGAGTTTTCTTTACGGGACTCCTGTTTTTCAGAGGTGGTGTGCAAAGTTCTTGTGGCCTCAGAAGTAGTTAGATTTCCCCACCCACCTGCAGTTTCATATTTAATTTTAATGCAGTGAGTTCTTGTGGAGACACCTGTTTGCCATGTTGATGAATTGTAAATGTTCCCTTGCGCTTTTGGAATAAATTCATTTTGTAATTTTGTTTGGCTCATTGTTTCCCAGTTACTCTGCAACACTTTGTGTTGGCTTAGTAAAAAAGTACTGTGGTACCTTTTTGTTTTAGTGACTTACTCCTTAGATTGCTATAGATGCATTGAGTTGTTTGCCACTAACAAATAGATCTTAGCAAGACTGCATCAACTGTTTCAACTTTTAAGAAATGCAACTTTTAAATGCAAAATTTTGGCTAGGAATTAAAATATTCAGCAAAAGTTGCATGTCGTACATCTTACTTGGGAATTATTGTGTGTAAAGGATTCATTAATTGTCTTATTCAACCTCCTAGATGTTGACAGTGCAGTAAAATTTGTCTTATGATAGAGCAAGAATGGCTTGGGGCAGCAGCCTGGGGTTTTTTTGGTGAAATATCTAATAAGCCTGCTGTGAAAACTCTGGCAGCACTAAGAACTGTCATAATTGCGGGAATATGTTCTTTGTCCTGAGAGAAACTAATGCCTTGCATTAGTTTAACCACTCTGACACCATTTGTAAACTTTTTTTCTTGTTTCTACTTAATGGGTTTGAGTTACAGGCAAAAGTTTACTGTTTAACAGGCTCTGGGAACTCTGGCATCCCTGAGAATCTGAACTCTTGCAGTCTGCTTGCAAAGTTAGAAAGGTTGAATTTGGCAGCTTTTAGATCTCGCTGAGGACAGGGAGACAGGCAGACGCTGCTGGGTTGGTATTTACCACTAACTGGCACAGGAAAGGAAAAGTTTAGATTTTTCTGTGTCGCCGAAACAGCATTAGAAGGAAAAAGGGGCGTTGTGTTTTTCAGGGCTACCTTCAACCAGCTCCTCGGTGAACTGGCATTAACTGCAGACAGCTGCAGCTACGGTTTGGTTTGATTTAGGCAGAAAGCTGTTTCCTCGAGCTGTCCTGGCAAACGTTTCACCGGGCGCTCGGTAGACATTAATTTTTTTTAATAAAGGCGTTCCACGCGGCGCCACCCGCTGCTTGTTGGCGTTTAAAGTCAGCCTTGTGCTCCGGGCAGCGACTCTGTCGGTACCGGTGCCCGCCTGACGCGCTCAGTGAGCCGGACTCGGCGCCCCGGGCCGGGCAAGGTGCCTGTGGGGCAGCCGATACGCGGTGGCCGCAACACGGAGCCCTCGGCTCTGGCGCGGCAGTTCCGGCCTCCTTCGCCTAGTGGCTACCACAGGGCGGGGCGGGCCGCCGGCGCCGTCTGAGGTAGCCACCTGGGGCCACCCGGTTCGCAGGCGGAGCAGCCGGGACCGCCCCGGGGCCTGNTGCGGGCAGGCCGGGATTGGGGAAGATGGCGGCGATAGGAGCGTCCGGGCGCGGCGGGCTGGGTCGGGCGTGGGTCTTCTCTGGCTGGGCCCTGGGCCTGTGCTCGCTGTTGGCGTCGGGGACGCGGCCCGCCGTTGCCACCACCCACTGGGTGGTCACCGAGGACGGGAAGATCCAGCAGCAGGTGAGGGGCCCGGCGGGCGCGGGGAGCTGCC
>VWZL01003288.1:60477-152111 GCA_013396915.1 Stercorarius parasiticus
GAGGCGGCGGGGAGAGCCTGCGGCGCCGCTCACCCGCAGCCCCCGCCTGCCCTGAGCTGTGCAGTGCGGGGACGGGACGCGTTGGTCCCTGCCGGTCCGCAAGCTGCTGCAGCCGGGCGGGCGGCGGTGCTCACCTGCAGCCTCCCTGGCGCCTCCGGCTCGCTAGGCCGTGCCGCGGGGTCCTGCGGTGGTCGCGGAAGCGGCCAGGCCCCGACCCTGGCCCGTAACGCGGGGCTGTGACCTTCCTGTGGAGCGGGAAGCCCTTCGCCGCGCGGCCGGTGCTCTCCCCGGAGCGCCCCGCCGGCTCCTTCGTCGCCGCCCGAGCTACCCGTGAATCTGTGATTTCTCACATCCCCCCCGGTCCCGGGTCCCTCTGGAAATAAGGAAGAGGAGCGGTCGGGTGTCCGGGGGGTGCAGCAGCACCACGGCCTTCTGCGGTGATTCTGTGGGTTCAGTCAAAGCGTCTGACTTTGTTACCGGGCTGTGCTGAAAGAGCCGATGTGCATTTCATGTTTGGGCTGTTTCTCATGTGCTTTGCTCTCTTGTTGTCACAAGGAGAACAGCACCATAAATCCACTCTCCTCTCAGACCTGCTTTGCTCTTAAGCAGAACTGCCAGCTCAGTTTCCCTCTGGAGCGAAAGAGTTAATCAATTGCTGTAGCAAGTAGTGGGGCTTCCCTGCCCCGCCACCCCCACCCCCTAAAAAAAGAGCGTGGAGAGATGCGTGTCTGCTAATGTCACCTTCCCTTGGTGAGAATTGTTGGTGGCGTCTCCCATCAGAAAGTATCAGGGTCCTCAAGACAGGTGGAACTGGCCGCCTCTGCAGGAAGCCCCTGCTGTCTTTATGGGTCTCAGGCCCTTCAACTGTCTGCATGGATCCAGGCACTCTCTCACCCTAGTTAATCATGAATTGATGAATGACAACACTTCCAGTGCTATCTTGCTTCCTTTTCCCACTTTATTGTAGTATGGAAGTGGTGAGAGTATATGATAACAGTCTAGAAGCATCTGTGTATGTATACTAATTGTAGTTATCAAATTTGGGTGAAGTGTTGATCTTGATTACTGCATGCAAAGCAGCTGTGACTTAAAAAAAATGTAATTAGCTAAAATGACTTGAAAATCTGATTAGCTGAATTCAGCACTGATTTTTAGAAATGGCTTTTTATGGTGTTAGTTAAGTGATGGTACAGGTAGAAGCTTCCACTGTACCATGGCTGTGCAGTAAGCTGTTCTATTACAGTTACCAGTGCTGTCTGAGCAGGGACATTCCCGTGTTCCATATATAAAGTTCTAAAGGTCTATAGCTGAGGTGATAAAATAATATCTGTGGAATAACTTCTCGTACCTGTACAGTTAAAATTAATACATCCATTTCCAGCACAGAAACTCAAGTTATAAATATGGTGTTAGTTGGAATATGAGGAGCTGGATTCTTCAGTAGTGGGTTATAGTGCTGCTAATGTTCAGTGAGTTTTTTTGTATTAAAATGTATTTCAGCACCTGTTACTGTCATATCACTGGCTCTTGTGCAAATGATACTTAAATTTGTGGTCATTGCCATTGCCATCCCTGCAGAGCACTTCTGAATTTCATTTTTTGCACTTACTCGTTTTTTGGGGAATGAGAAGAGTGGGTATTTTCTAGAGTGAACTTGAATGGTGTTTTAAATGCCAAAATGTAATTGTGGTTCAGTAGTTAGCAGCAAAACCATCAGATAATCTCCATTGTCCAGCAATAGGAAGGAATTGTCGTTGTCCCCCTCTGGGCTGGTGCAGCCTCACTTTGAGTACTGTGTGCAGTTTTGGGGCACCTCAGTATAAGAAGGACATCAAACTATGATGTCCAGAGGAGGGTGACCAAGATGGTAAGACTTAAGAGAAACAGCTGAGGTCACTTGGCTTGTTCAACTTGGAGAGGAGAAGGCTGAGGGGTGAACTCATGGCAGTCTACAACTTCCTGAAGGGTGGCAGCGGAGGCGGGGTGCTGATCTCTCTCTGGTGACCAGCGACAGGACACAAGGAAATGGAATGAAGCTGCATCAGGGGAAGTTCAGATTGGGCATTAGTCGCTGAGAGGGTGGTCGGTCGCTGGAACAGGCTCCCCAGGGAAGCGGTCGTGGCACTAAGCCTGTAAGAATTCGAGGAGCATCTGGATAATGCACTTAGTCATACGGTTTAGTTTTAGGTAGTCCTGCAAGGAGCAGGGAATTGGACTCGATGATCCTTATGGGTCCCTTCCAACTTGAGGTATTCTATGATTCATGGGCAATGGGATGCTTCATAATTGATTTATTAATTCATTGGTAGAGCCACAATATTCCAAAACATTTGAGCTATCCTTCTGCTAATACTAAGATGTAAGTACTTATTAATAGGACATAAGCCTAAAATGTCCCTGCAGAGCATCCCTTTGTTCTAATTTTTCAGAATATTTTAAGAATACTGTTTGTTAAGTTATCGTGAGAACATGTAGCCATTCAGTCCTTCTCTCCAGCTATTTTTACTTTGTGCATTTTCAGTGCGGCTTTTGTCCACGTTTGTCTCATAAACTCTTTGGCTGCGCAGCTTCTTGTGTTTCTCTGTGGTGTGGTGTTTCAGATTCTCAGCATACATAGAGCATTGCCTATCATCTTATCGGCTTCTCTACTAGTTCTAATTAATCTACTCTTGTTTTGTAGAAAAATATTGTAGCATCGGGTTTTTCTGTAGTACTCTAGACTTCTCCTCTGAATGTCCAAGTATTGATCCTTTGTGCTAGTTCTTGCTACTTGCACAGCGGCCCATGTTTGAATTTTGAAGCACCTTACCTACTAGAAGACAGCTGTGTGAGTCAAGACTTGCATTTGGAATAAGCTTCAGCTGCTGCTGGTTCAGATACGATAGCCTAAATAGGGTCACAGAATAATGCCATCTGCCCTACAGCTCAAACCAGGGTCAGCTAGATCTGGTCGCTGAGGGTCCTGCCTGGATGAATTTTGCATCCAGGGGTGGGGTTTTGATGACCTTACTGGGCACCTGGTCCAGTGGTCGACTGCTACAGTGTGAACTTTTTTTTCAGTCTTTTCTGATCAGAATTTCCCACGTAGCAACAGATGTATGATGCCTCTCACTGTCACACCTGAAGAAGAGTCTGGCTCCGTCTTCTCTGTACCCTGCCTTTAGGAAGCTGAAAACAGCAGCAGCATCCCCCTGCAGCTGAGCCAGTGTGCTTCTCTCAGCTGCTCTGTGGGTTACGTGCTCCAGGCCCTGCACCACCTCAAGTGGGCTTTGCTGTCTTTGAAATGGGGGACAGAGAGCTGAAGAAGGTGCGGTCTCACGGATGCCTTGTGGAGGAGGATAATGACTCCCCTCGCCCTGCTGGCTCCAGCCTTGCTGCTGCAGCCAGTTGGCTGCCTCAGCTGCAAGGGCACACCTGGGGGCTCATCGCCAGCTTTATCCCCACCAGAGCCCAAATGTCCTTTTCTGCAAACCTGTCTTCTGTTCAGCCCCAGCCTTTCCTGCTGCATGGGGCTATTGCATCCCAGGTGCTGGGTTTGTGCTTGCTGTTGTTGACTCCACGAGGTCCCTCTGAGCCTGTTTCTCCAGCTCTCTCTCTAACCGCAGCCCTGCCCTCCACCATGGCCACCCCTGCCCCACGTTTGCAGAGGACACCAAGCTTGCTGAGGCTCTTTTTTGCCCCGATGTTGATTCCAGAGGGACACTGCTGGTGACTAGCCACTGTTGGACTTTGCACTGCTGATTGCAACCCTTCCAGCACAGCAGTCCCTGACTGTAAGTGGCTAGTACTGTCTGGTGGCTATAAGTGGTTGTATTAATTAGCATTTATATTATTTGATTTTAGAAATATTAGCATTCTCAGTCTGAAACACATTTTTAAAGATTGTCACCTTTATACAGAGAGACAGGCTTAGTCTTTACTTGGACTACCTCAGTTTATCTGAATGAAGCCTGTATGATTGATTAAGATGTGGGCAAAACTTAAGTGGTAGTAAGACCCAGATATTTACCCTGCTAAATGTGCCACTAGCTGTGGATGTCCAGATAAGCACCGATGACAAGGGAATTTCACCGCAGCTTTTAGTTTGCTACTGTGAACCAGTAGCAAACTGTTTCACTGGTTCATTCTTGTTACCAAAGTGCGCTATGAGTGAGGTGCTGAAAGCAGAGATTACAGATCCCGGCCCATATACAAAATATAATAGCCAGAATCTGTTTAAGGGAATAAGTGTGAGAATATTTTATATTACTGCCCTAAAATCTCTGCTAGCTGTTTCTCCTTGTAGTGCAGCAAGGGTATAAGCCTTTCATATGAGACTATATTCAAGTGAGATTGATTTTCCTGTGGCAAAAGGCAGCTAGCAGTACCCTGACTGAGACTTGAGCTGGAGTTCTTAGTGCTATAACAACCTGGCAGGGGTGGCAAAATGAAGGCAAACCAAACAATTTTCTGTATGTCAGCAAGATCTTCTCTAGTAAATGGGAGTGCTTGTTAAGTAGGCCCTACTGTTACAGTTTCTAGTGAGCATTGCTGAATGAAGAAACAAATTAATCCCCAGCAGTGCATGTAGCATTTCGTCGTCTCAGTAAGCTGTCAGTAGAAAAGCCATCAAGCTGTATCTGTTGCTGTAGTAGTCTGTTTTCAGGTCAAATACATCATTGTCTGGATCAGTTCATATTCTTCTTTTGGTCTGAGTCCACCTTCAAACGTGTGTTCCTGCAAAGCCAGGGACTGAGTAATCATCTCTCTTTAATGAGATTATATCTGCTCAGTGCACATGTTTATAAGCCTTCTCATTTCACAACTCGCAGTATAAAGTTCAGGCTAATACATAACTGATTTAAGACAGTGCCTGTCTGCCAGTAGGGGAACTAGTCACTCTACAGAAATACTAATGTACTTCAAGAGAAGGGAGAAACTTGGCATAAAGAGAGGACAAACAAGTGATAGATTAGATGTAATGCAGGAAGCAGTTTCAGTAGTTGTTCATGGCTTTACATGTGGGGACCAGCTGCTATCATCTCTGAGACCTGACGTATCAGAGCTGAGGTAGGGTCTTTCTAAAGATCCCTTGATGGAGGCGATTGAAGTCGAGCAAACTGGCAGGGACTCAACGGACTGTCTTTACATGGACTACTATAAATGCTGAAAAAGTTAGTTTTGAGTAACTGAACTAAAAGAAGCAAAGAAACCTACCAGGCAGATGGTCCAAAGCAAGACTGGGGAAGTGTTGCCAGCAGCAGAGAGCCTCTGGCAAGGAATCTGAGTTGGCAAAAAGTTGTTTTGTTTTTAATGCACTGTCGTGTGTTTTGAACCTTGTTAGAGAAGATCTGGAGAAGAGAGTGAACGAGCAATGCTGGTTAGCCTGTTTGGGGCTAAGAAGATTAGCTGTTCAATAAACGTGACGTCTGAATTTCATGCAGTGCAGTAGAGGGCTTAATTCTGGCTTAGTACAAGTAATGAGGAGAGACATTACCTAACAGTTGTTTGTTTGGTTGCGGATTTGAATGCAAGTCTGCCTCAAGTTGCAGCAAGGCAAGATAATTAATGGATGGCTTTAGAGTTGGTTGACGCATTACTGATGTCTGTCGTCTGACTGCACGCGTATGCTAGCAGGTTGAGATGAGAACAGTGGTCCATGGAAGACCACACCAAGACAAGAGGAAAAGCAGCCATCCAAAACCAAGGAAAGCTGAAAATCTAGTGCAGACAAATAAAAAGCTATTTGTTGCTTAAAAAAGCATTTTCTGCAATATATTAAGCAGTCACTCAGTCCTGTCTTGAAAATGACAGGTGGATGTTTGCTTTGCTCTTTCTCTAAAGGTTAGTTTGCTCGCCTGTATGACCTCTTTCTTGACTGAATTTCTTATTCTTCCAAGTCTGTTGTGTGCTAAACAAAACAATCGTTCATTTTTACTGAAGTGTATAATGAAGCGTGCCTTCCCCAAAACAGTTGCAGGTAAATGTGCCTCTTTATGGGTCTGTGCAAAGAGACCTAGGCTGGAGGTTGGTGTCAGTCTACCACAGTTCATGAGATGTCCTCCAGCCCCAGGGTGGTGAGCTGAAGCATGATGATTTTGAAGCATGGATCAGCTTATCCTCAGGAAAAGAGAAACTTGTTCTGTTTTAAAACTTCTCTCTTGATCAACAAACCCTGTGGGATTTAGGCCTTCATCTAGTGTGAAAATAATTAAAAAAACCCACAAACTTATCTTTAATTTTGCTGCCTTTTCGTAAGTATATTCAAAAAGTTTGAACCTAAACACTTTGGTGTAGTGAATGGCTGACACACTTAGCGTCCTTGTCCCCGATGGGGTGCTGCTGACCTAGAACTGCACCAGCACTGCCTGCTCATGGGGGAGCACAGCCTTGTCTTTCTGTGTTGCTATGAAGGTCACGGCTAGATCCGAATTTGATAAAAATAGGCCTTGTGGTAGCCTGTATGTGGAGCACAGTCAGAAATGCAAATTTTTTGTTCTTTGGGGCAGTCGTAGAGAAGTAGTTTTCACTATTCTCAGCTCAGCAGTGAAAGATTTGCATCTGAGGTGGAGAAGCTGAGAGGCACATCCGAAGGGACGCTGAAATACATCTGTCGGTGCCTATGCCCCTCAGGCCTGCCACAGTCTAGCGGGTAAACTTGTGACAGATTTTGACTGCTGACAGCAAAGCTTTAATACAAAAATGTCTGGATTTAGCCCAGCATAATAATACATGCCCAGGTGGTTCAGTTTGTAAGTCCAGAAGGCCCCAGCAGTGGCTCTGAGCATGTGTAGGCACCATGTCCTGCTCACTCCTCCACTCCTGGTGTTTTCATACAGCCTTTGTCCTCTGGGCACAGGGTGGCTCCCAGGTCCCATTTCTCTTAGCATCATCACACGTCAATGTCCTGGCCTCTCATCCTGTTTTCCAGCACTTTTAAAATAAGGGTAGGAGAAACTGACAATATGATACGCATCAGCTGTTTAGAACTGATTATTCTGTGGTAAAAGCTGTGCTTGGTGCCTGGCATGCCTTCCGCATATTGTACTGAGGTGGGGGTTGCTCTCTTCTCCCAAGTAACTGGCAATAGGATGAGAGGAAATGGCCTCAAGTTGCGTAGGGGAGGTTTAGATTGGATATTAGGAAAAAATTCTTCACCAAAAGGGTTATTACACATTGGAACAGGCTGCCCAGGGAAGTGGTGGAATTGCCATCCCTGGAGGTATTTAAAAGACGTGTAGACCTGGTGCTGAGGAACATGGTTTAGTGGTGGTTTTGGCAGTGTTAGGTTGATGGTTGGACTCGATGGTTTTAAAAGGTCTCTTCCAACCTAGAGGATTCTGTGATTCCATATTGTGAGCTTCACAGCAAAAGGATAGCCTGGAAGTGGCCCAAGCACACGTTTGCATGAAGGCCCCATCAAAGCCCAAAAGAGCAAAGGCAGCAGGACTGTGAAATCCACTGTTACTTCATGTAGTTGAACTCTTCAGTTTGTTTTTTTTTTTTTAAACATTTAAAGCTGAATCCCTACCTGTTACTAACCAGTTAGGAAATTACAACCGTGGTATAAAGTACCTGCCCAAAAAATACGTCACTGGATAAAGTAATTTCCCTTAAACTTTAACCAGAAAAACTAATGGGTTGTCTGCTGTTCATTTGCTGAAAGAATTACTCCTCAGCATTAACCTTTTTTCGGTGTCTTGTGAGTCTAATTAGTATTTTTTCCTTTTCTGTAGTTTCAGCGTTACAACACTTAATATCTTTTTAGGATTTTGCAGTGAGCAGGCAGCAGGAACCAGTCTGCCTTTATGAAAACAAATACTTGGTCCTTACAGATGGATATGAGTGATCTCTTCATCTCTTGTTTTGATTCAACTGAGTGTATGGCTGGCATCTGTTTGGCTACTGTAGAAAATAAACCTTAGCTAGAATATAGACATTGGAAATTTGTTTTTTACCTTCAAGTATGACCAACAACACATTGCAGACAAGTGGTGTTACAAGTAAAGTCTTGTTTTCCTTTGATGTATTTAGATCTGTTATCTACAATACTCATAGCTGCTGTGCTCTCTGGAAGTGATCTCAGTTGAGCAGACCTATTCGGTAATACTGCAACTTTGTTAATTGTAATGTTTGAAGTGCTACAAGCATTTAAAATTTCTGTTTTCCCTGTAAGGCAGCTACTCTTAATACTGTCCAATACCTAATGCTGTTTATTGACAGATTCTGCAGCTGTAAGCTTTTAAATGGCTCAATTCTTATGATAAAAACTTAATTCAGCACTTTTTCTGTGTGACTTTTTTGGTGGCATGCCTTGGAACGGCTATCTTCAGACAGTCCCTGCTCATCGTTTGGATAAGCCACAGCGTATATTTTCCAGTTTTGTAGCTTGTCTTGCACTGAAACCTATACAGATTTTTTTGTAGTAGAAAGCTTCTAGGACATCCAGAGGCACTAACAGCTGTTGTGATTTTGGTGTTCCTGTGCCTCCTTTAACAGTGGGATTTCCACATTACTTTAAAAGAAGTATTACCTAAAAATAGTTGACTGATGCATTCATTGACCCTCATCTTAAAAAATTTACTTCCTGGTGCAATATATCTGGATTGTGGGGAAGAAATATACTGGAAGGTTTGGCAAAACTTCCAAGTGTGATTATTCAGAGACTTCAATATATGCAGGTAACATAAGAGACACTCTAAAACTTCAGGGTTTGATTCAACTCCGATGTCTATTTTTGTTACACGAATTCTGTGTGTTTCTTGCTGAATCAGGTTCTTGGTGTACTTTGTGACAGTGAATAAATTTGAACTGTGCTTTATAAAGAAACTTTCACCTTTGAGCAAAGTTGAACAGAGAGCATTTATTCTGAAAGGGGTTTACTGGCAGGCTTTCTGCAGGGTAGCTATAGTAGCCACCAGTTTCAAGGAAAGCTCTTTAGCACTATTTTTTGCCTGTTTACTGTGTTTGAATTGACGTCAGATTCTTGTATTTCAAGCGCTCCATCTCGAGTGCCACAGTTTCAGCACTTTGGAGGATGAGTAAATGAATGTGGTGCTCTGCCATCAGCCTAATGCTTTGAGTTAAAAATGAGTGAGTTGGAAGAAAGGTATGTTCTGGTGCAGGAGTCCCCGCTCTCCGCATTGCGAGGCTGTAGGTGCTCTGCAGGTTGACGTCTGTTCCGTTTCAGTGTCTTGTGGGGAGTTGCATACATTTTGCAAAAGATGAGCTAAATCATAATATCTATCTGTTTTTTTACTCTTTTCACACCCATAATCGGATGATGAGGCACAACAGACTTTGCATGAAGGGGCGAAGGATCTGTAGTATTAGCCAACCACTGTCCTATTATTGCATAAAAGCAAAGCTACCATTTCTAATGCAATTTGAATTTATGGTAACGTCCTCATCTCCTGTCTTAAATGTGACAGGAAGCATCAAATCTGAAGTGGTTTTTAACACTGGGCGAGGGAAGGGGGGGTGGATATCTGCAACTTTCTGTGTGGTAGGGGAGAGTGTGTAACACACTAAGGTGAGACCAAGTCCTGCCTGGCAATAGATTCAATCCTAAGGTAAAAAGAAGTGTCTGAGAACACCTTGGTATTTGATTGCAGCTGTCCCAGTGTTGAAATAAAACATGACAGCTTTTGAAATAACACCTGCCCTCTATTAAGGTTTTAACTGTTGAAGTCAGACCTATGCTGGTTTCCGGAGCAAAGTTTTGTTCTGTTTTCCTTACTAGTTAGTTGTTTAAAAAATTAAATGCAAACACTGTACTGCACACATATTCAGCAGTGCTCAGAACAAATACGAACTTTTATTCATTCCAGCGGTCCCAGAACTGTATCATCAGCAAGTCTGGTGAAGCTTAGTAAGATGGGGACCACATATGCCCTTTATTTCAGAGCAGGAGGCTTTCAACACAGAATTATTTGCAAATACCTGAGCTATCATAGAAGAGGAGAGCCACGGGTACGAGCTAGTAAATACATACTGTTTGTAACATAAGATCATATGCAATTGTGGATATAATGTGCTCTTTCCTCAGAATGATCCAGTACCATTCATGTTGCTTACTGTTTTGTGTCCAAAGAAATATTTTCTCTAATGGATGCCATGAAGATGTAGTTCAACTGTGCAAAAGTAACAGACATAAAGAAAGGAAAACTAAGTTGATTTTTTATGCAGAGCTACTCTTGTGGAACCAGCATTTTCTTGTTTTGTTTTAGATACTTCCTTGAGACTTGGAGGCATTTCCACAACCAGATCAGTCTCTGGGTGATTATTAAATGGAGGCGGCAAGCGTCTGTAAGAGCACAGGGATGATGTGAGACTGAATGAAATCAGTATCTTCTAAGTCTACCTAGAGTCTTTAGAATATTTTTCTTGTAGCAAGGAAGGGGTGTAATCCAGAACAGTCTCCACGTATCCATTAAATAACTTTCATTTGTACTGTAGTATTTCTGACTAAAGAATTATTTGACAAATGAGTGAAGCTTTGAGGGCTTTTCCAAATCTTTGGGGTGTGTTGTCATTTAAATTTTTCTAAGCAGTAGCCCACAGGAAAGTTCTGGCATGTCTTATGTTTTTATTCCGGGTATAATTTTCTGGGGTTTGGAATATGGCTGCACCTGGAAAGCAGGCAGATGCTAGGTGGCACTCGAGCATGGGCAGTACCAGCAGCAAGGATGGGGCAAAGTGTGAGTGCCTGGAAAATGAGCCCTGCAGGGCTCCAAGTGGGCATTCTCAATTTCAGCACGGTGCTGCTGCCCACTTGTCTTTGCTGCTGCTGCAGCTGCTGCTCTTACCTCTGCTGTGTAGATTATGTGGATGTTATATCTTTGTTTGCTACTTACTCACTGTGCTAAATTCTTCATGAGGTGGCATTACTGCCCTTGATGGCAAATGCAGTATTGGTGCTCTTCACAGCTGAGTAGGTCAGCTTTGTCGTTTTCCAGGTGTAGAAACCGCTGGCACTGTGAAATAAAATGTTTGATCTNAAATTTTGACAGTATTGCTGCCTTGATCTGAGAGGAACAGGTTGCAGTTTGAGCCATGTGGCTGTTGCTATGGAGAGGGGGATGATGAAGTGCTCACCTGAGGCCAATTCAGACTAGCCTGCTGATCTGGCTGAAAACTAATTGTTTAATCTTTCAAGTTATTTTTCAGCTGAATTGGCTGGCCTGTTTCTCAGTGGAGCTACAAGATTACAGGTAGTAAGAAAAGGGAGGAATCCCCTACTTGGCAGCAGGGTGATTTTCTTGCATCAGTCTAAGCAAGATTGTGAAGTTGCACTTTAAATTCTATGAAATTCTTAAGTTTGAGCACCATCATCCTCCAAACTGATGCCTGTTGAAGACCAAGTTGGCATTATTTTCCTCATTTGCAGGCATGATATCATAAGGTCTCCTGTGGGTTTCGGTTAAGAGTCTGTTTTCCTTTGTGTCATTTAACTTTTTTTTTGTAGATCTGAATGCTTTTTATTTCCTCAGTTACTGTTTTGTAATGCCTTTATACTGTAAATGTATAAACTGAAGAGTATAAGAACTGATAGAGTATATTCGGCTCACTTTTACAAGCTGCCAAAAGTGCTCTGAATGCATTGGATGTGCTGGCTCAAGTTTCCTGTGCAAACCTTGTATCCTTGTCCAGTGTAGCTGCTAAATTTTTCCATTCAAATTCTTTCTCAGAAATTGTTGCACCTAAATTGGATTTTTATTTTTAGGAGCTAATAATAGTCTTTACTCTGGTAATTTCTTGCAATGGAAGTCTTCAACTTTCAGAATCGGAAATTATTAAATGTAAACAAGTGTAAGGTTGGATTTACTACTGAAGTTTTGGTTTTAGAGCTTTGTGTTTACACACTGCGTTGGTTTTAGGTAATGACTGCTAAGGTTATTTAATAATATTAACTTTCTACTAGGTTGAAGGGTTTTGCTGTTATTAGAAAGTGCTCATTATCTTGTGACAATCAGAGGTCAGATCCTGGAAGTGTAAATTTGAAGAATAAGGAAAAATATGCATGCTGCTTAACTTGAGATTATTTCCTGGTGGATTGACATAACTTTGTGAATTAATTCAGCAACGTTACTGTTCGGTGGTTGTTGTCACTTTGATTTTTGCTGACAAGTCATAGTTGATAGGAATTTGGTACTTTTTGCATTGCTTTTTCTGTCAGCCCATGCACGCTGGTTTGGTAACATAACTCTCGAAATTCCCAAACACTAAATTCAGACCTAACTCTCATGAGACTGTTTTATTGAAAATTAAAAACAGAAGCTGTACCTGAAGTGTGTTCTGTTTCTGGATGAATGATAAGTTGAGATCCTTCATCTTCCAGAGTAAGACTTTCTAAATGGTGGTGCCTGCATAACTTTCTGCAAAAAATCGCTCCCGAGGTGCAGTTTGTCGTTGAAAGTGGAGCTGATAGTTGACTTTGCTCTCAGTGTCTGTGTAGTATCATGCAAGCAGCCTTTAGTCGTCAGAGGAACAGTGCTGTTTTGGAATGGGCAATTAAGTGCTTTAAACACAGTAAAACTTTGCCTTATTTTCTTTGCAAATTCATCTCTCATTCGCTTGCACATACCACAGTAGTTTCTTTAGCAAATGAGGCATGAACAAGCGCTACATTTAGTACATAACTCATTTTGTGTGCAATCAGTTCAAAGTGAGGTGGGGCCCATAGGAGGAAATGAGAAATATGACTGTAAGTAAGATGCTGTAGACTTTAATACTTCCAACTAACATCATTAGGTTTTTTTTATATGGTATTTTCTGTGGTTCTCTGAATCATTGTGGATACCTTTTGTTGGCAACAGTTAAATCTGTAATTTCCAAATTCATAGTGTAAAAATTAACTGGTGTCAGTAGCATCTATTATTTTTCTATTTATCTGGTGATCTAAGGCAATTAATTTCTTAAGGCAGAAAATGAGTTACGTGTAAGTGTCTGGACTGTGTAGGTAGCTATCCACCAAAAGAGCTCCATGCTAAAAGAAGCAGTTCAGCTTTTGATTTAGAAAGGAATACTTCACCCAATTTATCCAAAACCACCTTTAGGGTTGGTTTTTTGTTTTTTTTTGAGGTAGGGGGGAACAGATGTTTTTGTCTTAGAGGATAGGACCCTTACTCAGCAGGATCGGTAGCCTCCCTCAGTAGGGAAGCTTGCAAGGAATCTAGACTTCACAGTCCGTAGTCCAAAGAAAGTAGATTTGAGCTTCTTATCTGACTTGCAGCCAAGAGAACATAGCCCAAGGCTTAATCTGTTGACAGGATACATTAAAATGACCAGGAAATTTGCTGTTTTCCTACTGGAGATGCGGTGTTCTACAATAAGAGAGAGTCCCAGAAGTGTGTTCAAGTTGTTTATCAAGGTGACAAAAAATTAAGAGCTGGAGCTCAGGAGGTTCTCCTGCACATGTGTATATGGCAGACTTTTTCATTAAATTGTAATGTCACCAAGTTTGGACAGATTTCATGGGGGTGGACAGCCCACGTGGAGGTATCAGCACTAGCACATAGGTACTGCTTACATCTTTATGCAGTAGCTAGTTCTGTATTCTGAAAGCTTGAATGGAAACTGAGCACATCCAGGAACAACTTGGTGTAGATCGTCTACCATAACAGTTATTGTGTTAAAAATGTGAGATCTTGCTGTCCTTGTCACCCTTCTTCCTCTCATCCTTGCCATCGCATACTCCTGTCCATTTCCTTGCTTCTTTTCTCATACTCATTGAATCCTCCCTGAGCTAATTTAATTTACTAGTTCAGATAAAGTAACTGGCAGGGGATTGTGTCCTGTTCAACTATTGAGTTTGGGTTAGCTCACAAGAGAGCCTAGTGGGTGCCAGAGCTGGCATGCAGGACTAGCTGGTATCGCACTGACCAAGTGGAGGAGATGGGGCTGGAACCCTGGAGATGAGCCTTCCGATCAGCTCAGCTGCTCATACACCACCTTCTCAACTGTAATGACTTCCCACACCCACTCAGGCAGGAGAATTGATTTGGTGTGAGGATGAGGCCGGCGTATTTCAGTTGCGGAGTGAAGTGCCATAGCTCACTGAGCCCAATTACGGACCAGTAAAGGTCTGGCATGTAACCACTTTTGTCTGTGACTTACCCATAATGTCACTCTTCATTGAACTGCTAACTCCTGTGCGTAGCTATGGAAGCTGTAGCACCGTCTTCTGTAACAGAGTTTTCAATCTTCGTCTGCTAACCTCTTGATTTTGTTCATTTACTTAATCCTGAAGGCAGTAGATCTTAACTCTAGGCCAGTGTGTTAAATTGGTTGCATGGAGTTGACTTGAAGCTGAAGTACTTTATGCCTATTGAGGGACATGATGGAGGAATTTTAAAGCTATAAAAGAAAACAGGTTTTTGCGATTGCAATTTAAGGTATCTAGTATTTCAGCAGTCGGTACTCTTAGTAATTTTTTTTGTGATAAATTTACTTGCCTCTTATGCTTAGAATTTGTGTGCCTGAATAAACTAAAATAGGTTTAAAATTAAAGCATCGTTTGAATTGGATTCTCAAATCACAATGTTGTTTGAAATGGAGATTATATGAATGCTGAGTGGCCAGAAAACCTCTGAACAGACAAACTGTAGTTGAACGAACATAACTTAATACCTTTTAAAATGGCTCTAATTGGGAGAATGTCTTACCTTATGAACTGTTGAAATGTCTTGCAGGTGGATTCACCAATGAACTTGAGGAACCCACATGATTTGGTAATACTAATGAGACAAGAAACAACAGTTAACTACCTCAAAGAACTGGAGGTAAAGCATAACGTTAAGTACTGACTAATTTCCAAAAATACAGGAATTTTTTTCATGAGATTTTTAGTGATAGATTTAGATGGGGAACAAAATCATTGTTGGCGTAATTGTGCTTCAGTGAAGAGATGAAGAATTCTTCATATCTCAAGAATTTTGTGCCTTAAGTTTACTCAATTGGTTATCATTGTCCCCAGCTACCTCATTCACTGTCGTTATCTATAAATCCTAACATTTTTAAGTAAAGTCATTTAGCTACTGGATTCTCTAGCTGACCACTATATTCCAGAATTATTTGTAGAAGTGTTGTCTTAGATTTGTTACAGCTGCTATTTAGAGTATTGCCTGTAGGCTGTGAATTTCCCTGTGCTCCAATCTGTGTTTGTAGGGCCTTTCTTTCCACTGCTCTTTCTAGGACACATCAGAGAGCAGGGCACCTCTGGTTTTTTCAGACCCATTTATTTTTGAAAAAGGCTCTGAAAACACCCTTCTGAAAATGGCTGTAATGAACCGTGAGGTTTTACAGTGGAGGAAAAGGGTCCAAATATGGAAAAGTTGACACACAGTTAACAACTATTTTTTCTTTTTCTGAATGGCCTACCATGAATTTGGAATGCTATTAGCCCTCTTTTTAGGTACAGCAGGAGAAATAAGGGCTGGTTTAAGTCATGTTCTCTCTAATGAAAATATTTATATTCCATCTAAATAAAAAAATGTTCTACAGTGTTTTAGATTTCCTTCAAATGGACTTTGTTTTAAGGAAAAAGTTGGATTGTTCAACTCGTAGCAACTATAGCGTTTGTTTTCATCAGTGTACATTCTTCTGTTTCCTTTTTTTTTACTCCTACAGAAACAGTTAGTCGCTCAAAAGATTCATATAGAGGAAAATGAGGACAGAGACACAGGGCTGGAACAAAGGCATAATAAAGAGGATCCGGACTGCATTAAAGCAAAGGTGCCCTTGGGGGACCTAGATCTATACGATGGCACGTACATCACCTTAGAGAGCAAAGATATCCGGTAATGAGATGCTTTATATTTTAAGATTTTTACTGAATGAAAAAAATCAACAAAACCTCTAAATGCAATTAAAAAGAAAAATACTATCACTGACTGTTCTTTATATGACAGTTGTTTTATTTTGTGTTAGTGTGAAAGAAAATCGAAACAACCTTTGCTACTAATTACAAAAGGGTACAACACAGAAATGCTGTCTCTCCCAAACTGTCCATGCCCTGTCCTGAAACTTCTACATTCTGTTCCCAGCCTCCCAGTCAGTTCTGCTGCTGTAACTCTGCACTGATATGACCGGACATGTGAATTAAACTGAAGCGCAACATGTAGAAGGGGGTTGAATTTGCTTGAGTGTGCTTTGGGTATTTTGAGATAGGTACGCTTCTCGTAGTGGGAGCTGTCTTGACTTAAATTTGAATGAAATTCTGTTGATTACCAAGCTGTTGAGCCTTCTGGTCATGCACATATTGCTGTGTTTAGCAAATAAAGAATGTGTGGACAGTCTGCTCGACATTCAGCTTCATTGGTAATTTATCTTCAGGGTGGACTTTTGTTTTTCTAGTTCTATTTTTTTAATGTAATCAGATGAGTACTTGAAGTGGGGAAAAAGACTAATTTTATCCTCAGATACCTTCGTTTGGGCTTCTCACTAATACTTGGGATTTGTTTGTTTCAGTTGAGGAGTCTTCTAATCTGCATGCATTGCCATTTGCCTGGCAGATAGATCATTAATCATAGTAGTGATACACTAGGTTGACGCTGATACATTTTGGAGGCTGTCCAAATGTTGATGTTTTCTCTAAAGCAGACAGAAATGTATTTACTTTATCCTACAGTGATGACATCCTGATACAACTGAAATCTGGGAAGACATCAGAAATGGTCTAACGTGCTCAAAACCAGAATTTTTGTAACGATCAAATCCGAATACTGTGTCTGTCAAGTACAATACTGTCTCTTATGAACTTTAGCAGTATTTTAATCTGGAGCTTGCTGTGTTATGTTGTTATGTCCTCAGCCCTGAAGACTACATAGACACAAAGTCGCCAGTGCCTCCAGACCTGCAGCAGCCTGACTGTACAAAAGTTCTAGATCTTCCATACAGCATTCATGCTTTTCAGCACTTACGGGTAAGCCAGCAAATCCAAGTTTGTTTGGTTTTTTTCCCCTCAGGAAGAGGAATAGGAAACTCTTACTGGCAGTTCTTGGTCAAGGTAGAAAAGTATTGTAATCTTTCAAGACTGTTTCAGACTGTTTTTTAAACCACAACTGTGCCCCACTTAAAGTACCTGCTTATAGGAGGGCGGTTCCATCAGTTACACAGATCCTGTTTCTCTTTTGTTATTGTTTGCCTTATTTTAGAGAGCAGTGTTAGGAAAAGGGAGTATTTTGTTTTCATAACACGTTTCATTAGTAAAATAGTAGCTTTCATTGGAAATTATTCTAACTTGTGAATTGTTTCAGTTGAAAATTGGAGGGTGCTGAACAGGGTCGTTAAACTGTATGAAGATCCAGGGTCGGAAAATTGTTTGCAGACTTGTCAATAGTTCCTAACATACTTGACTGTCTCTTTGGTATCTGAATGCCAAGCCCTAACTCAGAGGATGAGATAATTGTTCTTTACTAGTACAAAGTTCATCTGCTTTAGAAAGGTTCCAGTGGAAGTGTGATGCAAAAATTGTTTTTTTCGAGAGTATTGTGTGAGCAAATTTTCTAACACAGACACAGCTTTAGTGCTTGTATCTTGATATTTATTTTATTAAAAGTCTTTAAAATAACTTTTCATCTACAAATAAGTATTTTTCATATGAACAAAACAGGAACTGAAGTTCTCTAGCTCTCTTCCTGGGTCTGGATGTACTTTCGAAAGGAGTATGTGTTTTGTTGGGGAAGGAAGAAAGAAGAAGAGATGTAGGGATACTTTCATAGTGTGCATGTAACTTGACAAACATGAGTTAAGTGCTTCAGTGGTCATTAATGAAATCAATAGCTGCCAGGTATACAGTGCCACCAGAAATGAATTTTTCTCCTATAGCATTCATAAGCAGAGGCTGCTTTTGGCTGTTTCTAGTGTTTGCCTATCTATAATAATATATATTATTCATCTGTCAAAGGTGACATTATCCTGTCAAGTCTCTAAGATCTTGATATAAAAGGATAATAGGAATGTAAAATAATCAAGCTGTAAGTTTTCCTGGGAGTCATGCTCTTGTCTGTGTTTCTCTACTTTTAGTTAAAGTGTCAGCAAATACCTGTATTCAATTTTTGTTTCAGGGTGTCCAAGAAAGAGTTAATCTTTCTGCACCCTTGTTACCTAAAGAAGATCCAATATTCACATACTTATCACGGAGGCTGGGAAGAAGTATAGAGGAAATAGGTCATCGTATTTATGACGGGCTAATGAAGGTATGAAACTGTAATCTTACTGTACGCACAAAAAGAGTGCTAGAAAGGTCTCACAAGATTAGATATGCCTATTCATGCAATCAGATCCAGTACTAGTTTTGCACATATGTTTTTGGTTTACATTTCAGTTACAAAAGGCAGACTAAAAACATTTTCTGCTAGGTAAGCAGAGGTAGGAGAGGGCATCAGCAAAGCCAGTAAATAGATACTTGCTGTCATCTTTAATGACTCTTGTATTTGTGTGGTCTGGCAAGCCATATTCATTGCTCTGTCAAGGTAATAAGAGCTTTTAAACAAAAATGCAGATACTTAAAGAACAAAGATGAAGTAATAGTACTGAAATGTGTATATTTTTATGAAATGCCTTCCTGCAAAATGTAGAAACTCTGATTGAACTCCGGCTAAGCTGCTGATGCTTAAACTACTGTCACTTCTCATTTCATTTTGCATTTTTACCTGTCTGAAAGGCAGAAGTTCTGGTTCTTTAATACATTTATATGCTAGTTCGTTCTTCCTGAACATTCACAACTATTGCCAAATGGCAGCTTTCCAGAGGAAGAGAATAACTTAGCTTAGACAATAGCGCAGCTTTCATCCCGTAGTAATTAAAGTCCTGGTTAACCTTTTAGTTCATGTCTTAGTAGTTAGTACAGTTCATTTGTTTCTCTTTACTGCAGAACTCTTCTTCCTGGGTACTCTATAATATGGCTTCTTTTTACTGGCGAATAAAGAACGAGCCATACCAAGTAGTAGAATGTGCCATGCGTGCCCTTCATTTTTCTTCAAGGTAAGAATTGCTAATAAAGATTTCTTTTCAGGTGACATTTCTAGTTATCCTAGTTAGCAAACAGGTTTTCCTAAGGAATAATCCATGTTACTTGTTCTTAGTCTTTATGTGCTATACTAGGCATATATATATAGTTTAGGCATTTTCCTATCAAATTACATATTTACTATATGACTGAAGAATGAATGTATCCTTGCACATGATTCTTACACAGTCTGATCTTCTTTTAATGTCTGCTTTTTCTTTTCTTTTCCTTTCTTCTTTTAGGCAAAATAAAGATATTGCACTGGTAAATTTGGCAAACATTCTGCACCGAGCTCACTTCTCCGCAGATGCAGCTATTGTGGTCCATGCAGCTCTGGATTATAGTGACTTCTTTACCAGCTATTACACTTTGGGAAATATATATGCAGTAAATACTATCTTTATTTTCCAAGGCTTGTAGAAAACCAAATACTATTTCATCTTTCTGGCTTTACTTGTAATGCTTTACTCTTTTGCAGTGTATCTGGTGTTCCACATGCATTTCGCACTTAATGTTTAAGACTCTGTCAAGATATTTTCATCCAAAAGTCTGTCTTTCAGCCAAGATTTTTATCTGTGCTTAGAAATAAATCACAGGGAAATTCTGCAGCCTTTCTTTAGCAGATGTAATGGCTTGAGTTTCAGAAACAACAGGCTGCTTGTTACCACAAATTAAAATTTGAGTTAATGACTTCTTTAAAAATGGAATATTTTTTTATTAAACATTACTGAACAATGGCTAATTCTCTCTCTCGGTCATTCTTCAGATGCTTGGAGAGTACAACCACTCAGTCCTGTGTTATGATCATGCTCTACAGGCCAAGCCAGGGTTTGAGCAAGCTGTAAAAAGGAAGCATGCTGTCCTATGTCAGCAAAAACTTGAGCAAAAATTGGAAGCCCAGCATAGGTAACTAAAGAAGCATCCTAGTGGCAATTCATACAATCTCACTTCTATTGTTCTGTTGCAGCAATTATTTACATTTCAAATAGAATAATGATTTTCAACTTTCTGTATTTCTTTGACTATGCAATAAAATTATTCACAAAAATACTTTAATAAACCCAAAGTTGATATTGTGCAAGACTGTAGGAAAAAGCTGATATTTTTAAAAGCATTCAAAGTAAATCTTTTCTACTGTTGAATTTTCAAGGTCACTTCAGCGAACATTAAATGAATTGAAGGAATATCAAAAGCAACATGACCATTACCTTAGGCAACAAGATGTTTTAGACAAGTACAAGCTCATCCAGGAGGAACAAATCTTGAGGAACATCATTCACGAGACACAGATGGCAAAAGAAGCTCAATTAGGTACAACTTTTTAGACTTCACGCTCTTTATAGCAATGAAGAATTGCACATACTCAGATTAATGTGGGGACATAACTTCTTTATATAGTAAGGTGGCCCTGAGTGGCTGTTGTGCTTTGCTTAGTAAAGCAAGGGATTGCCATATGTTCTTGAACAGGTTTGGTTTTGGGTCTTTTGAAGACAGAATTTTCTCTGTGCTGATTAAATAAATAAAAAGGATTGACCAAATTGAGGGCAGAGGGGTTGACTGCATGCTGTCTGTGTCTCCTCGGAATCCTGACTTACATAGCAGAAAAATGTTTTGTGCTCTGCAGGGAATCATCAGATTTGTAGACTGGGCAATCAGCAGCATAGCTTGCACTGCCAGTGGGACCAGCCTGTTCGTTATCACCGCGGAGACATTTTTGAAAATGTGGAATATGTTCAGGTTTGCCTGTAAATTAATACAACTCCTTTAAGTTGCATCACATTTGCCTTATTAGCAAAATAGTTCAATTTTTTTTTGAGGCTTGACAAAGGGAGTACGTTTCAGGTGTGGTAATTATGGTGAGAATTCATTTAGTCTGCTTTCCAGAGAGTAAAGTATTTAATACTAGTTTCTTTTGCTAGAAATACAAGCTGAGATTGACTGTGGATTATAGAAACTTAGAGGGTTTATTGTATAAGACTTTGTTTTACTTAGAAAAGAGAACTATTAGAGTTATTTGAGTTGAAAAGCTTTATTTTAGTCCAAAGTCTTAGTTTCCGGTGAGATACCAGCTACTTCTATATTGACTCCTTTGCTTTTTCAGCCTGCGTAGAACAGCCATGTATTTCTTTCTAAGTACAAGAATCCTCACTTGAGGAATTACAGCTTTCTCTTACATAAAGATACTACATTTCAAGCATGCTAGCAGGAGCGTAACATGTTTAATTTTCCAGTTTAGTTTCCTTTAGAGAGGACAAGAAAAAGCATTAGGCAGCTAATGTTAATGAAGAGGCAAAGGTTTTCTAAGGTTTTATGCACTCTTGTGCGTGTGGTATATGGAACAAGAGTTATTCTTTAGTGGAAAGAATATTCCAATATAACAGCTTAGAAGTGTTTTTTAAAATAATATTGTATCAATCATTTAATTCTACTACATAAAATGGATCGTAATATTTTTTGTTTATTACACTGTTGTATGACTCAAGCCAGGCAATTTTTGCATGCTCCTCCCAATTTAATCTCTTTTTCCTACTAGAAGGAGCACAAACTGCCATAAGCAATTAACAAATGGGAGAGCAGAGCTCAGTGGTGTTGAATCTAGTGAGTGCTTTTGCAGCACAAAAATTAGCCTGGTTTTGTGAGTATTTGCTGATTGCATATCTTGAATTACACAGTGTATCAAGGAGATCTGATACAGCAATATTGAGAAGTTTTGGAAGCAGGGTGTATGCTAATACTGAAAATTCATAATGAAAGCCACCCAGGCAACACTGCTGCTGTGTTAGAACTACAGATGAAGATTATGGTTTAATTTATTTTGCTATGTGGAATGTGTTCTGGAGTTTCCCCTTAACTAGTTTAAGAAACAGGAATAATTATTTTTAATTATGCTGTTTTTTCTTCTTAGATGTTCTTCCTATTATAGTAATTATAAATTCAGATTATCAAGATAATTTTGCAAGCCATGAGTCTTAGTAACTCTGACTTGAACTAGAGCTGCGCAGTTTAGATACGTAGATTTTGTTTGTGGTGTATTAGGAATGTTTGCTTGGTAGTTTTAACATTTTTTTGGTGATTTGCACTTGTGTTTTCATTGTTGACTGACTTACAACATGAATATTACTTTTCCGTAGAGTGGATCAAGAGGCTTAAATTTACTTTTTTTTCCTGCTACCCAAATTTCAGCTCATCAGTGAGGCTTAACATAACATAAATGGTGAAGGGGGAAAAATAACGTGTAGAAATTCAGCCAGTAATATACTATATATTTTCCTTATTAAATATTGGGTTTCTGTCGTTTCTAGTTTGGTGAAGACACTTCAACATCTAGTATGACATCTGTGAATTTGGATCTTCATGCAAACCAAAGCGACCACAGCCAGTCCTTGCAGTCTTCCCCGGTTGCTCATTCTGTCATTTCAGTGTGGAGTGTAGAATCCAATAGAGTGAGTGAAGAGGAGTTGTGGAAGAGTGAACCTTGTCCTTATTTATGTGAAACTTCTTAGCATTTGGGCTGCAGGTTTGATGTATGGCAGCACTTCAGAACGTAGCGAATTTCTTCAACACATAAGCATTTCTGTAGTTTCTCTGTACCAGTTTCCCATCATTTGAAACTCTACTACAGTGCAGAGGGGGTTGTTCTTAGGTACCTTTGCAAACCTCTGCTGCAAATAAAGCAGTACAGCTGAGTAAAGATAGAAAACGGAACTGCTTTTACTCCAGAAAAGATAATAGTTTAATAGATCTCTGCTCTTTTTTTACTCCAGGCTGTTCCTTATGTTCTTATTAGCTTGTTAATTAGAATATTAAAAATGGTGAGAAAATGATACAAAATAATTACTTTCCCCTTTAGGAAAAACAGCATATTCTTTGGCCTCATCGATCAGACTGCATGAAATCTTTCCCCAAAATTCCTGATCCAGAAGAACTGCCAACTTATTTCCTGCCTCCAGAAAATAGGGGGTTCAGGCAAGTGTTGATTTCTTTTTTTTTTTTTTTAAATTATATTTGTAAATTTTCACACTAAAGTCTTAATGAGCATTTTCTTTCTGGAGAGGATGGATGTAACTAGTAATCAACAGCACAGATGTCCTCTGGCTGTTCCACAGAAGGGAGGGTGTTTTCCTTTATTATTGTCTTTACTGTAACAGTCAGATACAATTTCATGGTGATTCTTCTCTGACTGTTAATACAAGGTGAATACATTAAATATCTATGGTATTGCTAAAAGAATGAGGATTTAAGCACAAGCCTGAATGTCTTCTAGAGCATATTTAAAAAAAAGGGACCTTGAGAGAGAGAGAATGAGGTGTCTATTTAATAACTACAGTTAACTGTTGTACGTTGTGTACATCCTCTTAGCTTTAGTTACGATAACAGAAAATTGTGAAGACCAGAAAATGCTAAAAAAGGATTATGAGTGGAAAGCCCTGGACCATTCCTTTGAAACAGAGGTAGAAAACCAGCTTAGTTGTAGAATTGACAGTAATACTTGCTATTACATAGGATAAAATAAATGTGTCAGTGCTGCAATAGCTACCTTACATAGATCAATGCAATTTCATAATATCCTGCTCACTTAACAACATAAGCTTTCTTCTCCTAGTCAGTATAATTCGAGTATTGAGCAGGTGTTAAAGCAAAGATTCCCACCCACCAATGTCCTGAAGCTTCCTTTGAAAAAAAAACAATGTTCAGCTTAAAGTGTTCCTTGCAAATAACATAGCTACCTCATGATGTTTTTGAAATCAAACTTTAGTTTAAAACTTTAGCATTTTCTTTTTTACTTATCTATTTAGTTCTAAACTTCATACAGTTCTTATACGCATAATATGAGAATCTTCTGTGTCTTATCTCTACTGCATTGTCCATTATTTGCAGGTATTCTGTGCTCTAAAATGGAAAGTAAAGACCTTATTTATTGATGACTTTTCAAGGGAATAGTTGTCCTTGAACTTTACTGGTTTGCAGCTCATATCTTGTGGCAGTCTACAGTGTGAGATTTGTCAGTTGATAATGTAGCTGATTCTTATGTTTATGTATTAGTGACATGCAGCTCATGCTATTAATTTGTCTTGGTTCTCCTTATTGCTAGAGTCCAGCCAATCGTGGATACTGTTGGGCATGGAGAAACCCAGGCACCAGACTGTTCTTCCATTACTGATGCTCGTAACAATGAATCTCTAAACATACTGATCAAGGAACTAGACAGTAATCTAGATTTGAAATTCAAGATGCCGGATGATCAAGCAAGACAAGTAAGAGACATTTTCCAATTGATTCTCTTCTGTTTTAAAGTTCTCCGTTCTATTGCCTTAAAAATCTTACTCAGAACCTTCCATGTTCTGATATTTAAAAGATTACTTGATATAACAAGCCAATCGATGCTTCTAAAAACGGGAAGCAAGTGCTTTCTAATAGAGCTGGAGAAAGGGGAACTTGTCACTCAGCGTAAGACTTGTTATCTCACTTCTTTCAAATGCTGATCAGAAGTACACAGAGTAGGAAAGTTAATTTACTATTTAAAATCACTGCTTTCTTTTAAAACTTCTAACAGTCCTTTGACATCATTCAACTTCTTGGGGTTTCCAATAATTACTGTATTCTACCAAGTTGGTAACTTTAGGCTGAGGTTATTCCTTCATACTGCTTTCTGGAGATTGGCTGCTTTAATCGTTACATGTTCACATCATCTATTTAGACCAATTTATTTTTTTTCCCCCCTGTACTAAAGAAATACTTAGGGAAGTAATACTTGAATGACCAATGTAGATATATACTGTAAAATTTCTTCAGTTGTTTAAAAAAAAAATTAAAATCTTTTTTGTCCAGGTTTTGCATTCTCGTATCAACAATCAATCTATTACGCAGGTGAAGATAGGAGCATTTCTAGATCGTGCCATGAAAAAGGTATGTAAAATCTGTAGCATGAGATAAATTCAGAATTCTTGAGGCTTTTTTCTATACTTCCAAAGAAGTCAGTGATGTGCAAGACATAAGCTTATTTGCTGCCTGTAACTGAGATGAAACCACCCTAAAAATCCATGTTTACAAGTACAGCACAAACACAGAGAGAAGTATCCATTTAATTTAGCTTAGTGTGGACCAAACAGACCTGTAGTTATAGTTCTTGTTGTGACTGCAGGACATGGAGCAGCAATGTTATTAGCTAATCCAGGCACCTATTTGCTTAACTGAGAGAAATAGCGTGGAATTACTTCTCCATCTTTCACCCCTCCCTGGATGCCTGCCTTTTGCTCTTCCTCCTCCTCCTCCCCACTACCCTGTGTCTTCCCCCACCCCGCTCTCCAAAGAAACCAACCCTCTGTCAATCTTCTGTCAAGATAATTAGCACTCTGGGGCAAAGAACATACATCTGTGTAACATTTTGTGGAATGCCACCTCCGTCTTGTGTGGGGCCTTTGAGAGTCATCATGAGTCAAATGACAAGAGGCATTGAGATAGAGGTTGACGCGTTTTGACGAGTCAAGCTCATATTTCTGAAATTCTCTCTCGTGCAAGTTGTGGCAAGGCAGTTTACATATGTATTGTTTTTAGTCTAAAATCAGTACCATTTACTGTGTGCATCTGTTTTACCCAGAAGAAAAATTAACAGTAGCAGTTGATTCCTGTTGTTATGCTGCTCAGAACAGTCCTATACTTGTCTAATGTCTTAACTGCTGCAGCACATAGGTATTCTGTTTTTAACTGTAGTATTCTGTTGCCTCCATGCTAAAAGTCTGAACTTCTCGGTCATATAGATGCTAATGTAAGAATGCTGTTGTGTCAGCGTGCCTGTTCCGCTAATGATAAACTTTGTAGAGCAGGAGTGCCGCAGTTGGTATTTTTGTATTGGGAAAGACAAAGTGCCAATAACTTGCTGATGATTTAGTTAAAGAAAGGTCATTGAGGCCTGTGTATGGAGTGTAATTCAGTGAGGAGTTTATCATGAAAAACGTGCAAGTAATGTTACGTATGTGCATTGCAAAATAGGGGTGATAAATACTCTTACAATTACAGATTATGTAAGGTATTCCAAACAAAGAAGTAATACATCCTATCGCTATCTTGCAGTTCATCTTGAACCATAGGTAGAACCCTCCAGTGTGAGGTTGTTTTTAAAATCTGGAAGAATATCTTTGTACTGATTAACTTTTCCAACACAATATTACTGCAATGCCAGTTGTATTGTGTTAATACAATACTACTGTGAAGATCCTTATCTGTCCGCTTCTTTAATCCTAGCTGTGTGTTTTTTACTCATGCATGCATTTGGGCTTCGGATGTGTAGGTTGGATTGGACATTAATTTCAGTTGTTGCCTTTATGCTTTAAACTCTTTGTAGAATTGAGTAACATGGAATGCTGAAAATACTAAAAACGAGAATGTAAGTGTTTCTAAACCATTTCAAACTGCTCCATCTGAGAGCAGATGTTTTACATAGCTCTGTCCACCTGTCAGTATTTTAAAGTTTTGCTGTTTTTCCTGTAGGATGAGTGTTTGTTTTTTCTGTTATAGGTGAAAGAGGAGGAAGGAATGTTCAAGGTGCATTTGACACTTTCTCCGTTCTTCCACCTGCCCTCACTTGTTGCTTGCTGTTTTATAATCTTTAAACAGTATCTAATGCATGTCACTTGTCAACTTCCGTAAGACAAATAGATAACTAAATCTAAGAAAAAACAATTCTGAAACCTTAAATTGACAGGAAATCTTGATGGTGGATATCGGGCCTGGAAGCACATCTAACTACAATTTAAAAGCTGCCTGGCCTTCAAATTGTAATTTCTGCATAGACCTGTATTAATGTAATTTTAAGACTGATGTGGCTCACAACTGTCGCTTCCTGAAGCGAGCTAACCGTTATCACTTGTGTATTTTAAGTGACTTTGTGGTGATAACATAAGGCAGTCATCTGGGTAGAGTGTGAGCTGCAGCTGCTACTAAATTACAACTCAGACTGTAAATAGGGTGGAGCAGATTGAATAATCTGCTAGCAGTCACAGCAAAGTCTACTTTGTATCTACTTAATAAGGTAGTATGCAAGAGTGAGTTTTGTATATTTCTTACCAAAGAGCAGGCAAGTCTGTCTTCCTGAGACACCTCTTTGTGGGTGTTTTCATCCTTTTCCCTGACTCTCCTATAGCCGGAAGATCCTCTGTGGCTTGTGCTTAATGAAGCTGGATTGTACTGGCGTGCAGTTGGAAATAGCACCTTTGCTATCACCTGTTTGCAAAAAGCATTTAATTTGGCTCCACATGAGTATCAGGACATCCCTCTGGTCAATCTTGCTAACCTCTTGATTCATTATGGTCTCCATTTGGATGCCAGCAGGCTCCTGCTGAAGGCTTTGGCCATCAATGCCTCTGAGGTAAGATGATGGGTTTTGTGTTCGTTCAGCAGTGAATGTTCTTTCCTTTATTATTTTCTAAATACGTGTTACTTTTGCTTGCTTACCTGTGCATGCGGTTCAGCTTCCACCTTGTGATTTGCAACAGATGTTAATTTTCATTTAATTTATTGATCACACTGGGAATGATGCTGGTTGCTGAGAATATAAACATCTGGAGCAGAAGTTCTTCTAAAATAAATGACAGGCTCTTTGCCTCCCAAAACCCGTATTATCATCAGTGGCTCCAAGGAATCTAATCCTGGTGTTATGGTAACGTTTTCATCTAAAACAGAGATCCATAATGCTGTCAGCATTGTGTCTCGATTTTTAAAACCCTTCCAGTAGCACGTATGTCACCAAGATCTTTGGCGGTATAGACATCTTTCTGTGCTACTTTTTATCTATACTTTATTTGTGCCTAGTTTTTATCTATATACCTAGAGGAAAAGCTGTGTTCTAGTTGGTTTTATGACTTTACTTCCGATCATAGATTCAAAACAGATTTTTGTATTTCTGAATGGTAACATTATAAACATTTTGTAGGTTGTCAAGTATGTCACATTAAAAGTTGCTGTATGATCTGTGTAAACTACTGGACTGGCCAGAACAATTGTGAAAAGGAAGGGGAGGGAGGAGGGAGGCATTGTGGGGGACACCTTTTGTCTGGCGAGTAATTTTGGTCTTACATTCGAGATACTTCAGTATGAAGTTCAGGTGGCTTTTTCCTGGGCGCCTACCTCTGTAGTTAGATAAACAGAGAGCTTAAACCTGCCAGGCCACCAGCCATCTAGCATGTAAAAAAGCAAAAAAAAAAAAAAGGATAACCTTTTTCAGTATAGCATCCAGGAACAATTTTGCAGTTGTTGGAAAGGAATCTAGACAACTTGGGTGGCAGGTAAGAGTGCAAAAAGGAACTACAGAAAGAAGTGTGCTTGAATGATGTGCCTCAAGAAGAACACTTGAAAGCACAACCTTGGAGGGGAGGGGCCGGGCCTAGGGATCCTCAGGACCACACTGTGTGAGTAGGGTTTTTCTTCAAAAATATTGGCAAGTCCTACCTCATTACAATAACGTCTGGTCCTGTTTTTTTCAGGCATTCTCAGTCGTGTAATACCTATCGTATCAAAAAATCTGGCAGGAGGATTTGTATTTGAATAGTATTTCCTGGAATATAATGGAAAGTAAATACAAATTAAAATGAATTACAGCTACAGGGAGTGAAGGATGTGTTACATTAAAAAAAGCTTTAAAAAAAAATAAAAATCCTGTTGCTCAGCTTGCACCTTTTTCTGAGTGATGTTTAATAATACAAGCTAAGAACAGTTTGAAAAACTCTCAAGCTCAGTTTCCACATTTTCAGGTGATAATGTAAAATTGTTTCAGTGGAAAAAATGACTGCTGAGTTACAATATTACAGTCATTATTATAGCATTATACTGTTAATTGCAGCAAATTACTCTGTGTAAGTGAAAGAATTTCCAGTCAACAAACAAAATATAATGCTTTACTATATGCCTGCATTAAAGTGCTAATTAAATTCTACCCAGTGAAAAAGGTGTTTATAATTTGTACTTTAAGAAAAAAATACTTATTTAGAGAGACTAGCCAAAAGCAGTTGAAAACAATCTTAAGTTTTATAAGGAATTGAAAGTAAACGTAAATGTATGCCCCTAAGCTAGTGTGACATTGGTGTTTTCAGTAACCTAGTTCTGCTCAAGTAAATCCTGAACGCTCTTGACAAATGAAACACATCTATCCTACTAGAACTCTAGTAATATTTTTATGTTTTTGCTGACTTTTAATCATTTTTAAATGTCTTTAAGCATTTCAGTTTAGTTCTTTGATACTTTGTGCAGAAAGCATTATGTTTATGATGGGTTATAAGTAAGTATTTAATGCTTCGTTTCAGCTTGTGTGTATTTAACATCTGTTTTTCATTGTAGGAAGGTGGAATCCTGAACACAACCTTATGTCAAAACAGCTTTTGTTTAGCACCAGTCCATCAAGCTAGTAGTTCTCCATTCCAAGAATAAGCAATCCCTATTTAAGAAGTTTTCTAAATTCTTTTCAGCCAAATTGGAGAGGGTGTAGATTGACAGGGGTTTTCCTAGGCGGCTTCAATTTTAAACAGTGAACATACTTATCCTAGGGTATGTCACTTTTCTCTTTGCAGCCCCTGACTTTTTTGAGCCTAGGAAATGCATATCTGGCTCTGAAAAACATTAGTGGAGCCCTGCAGGCCTTCAGACATGCGTTGGATTTGACGACCAAGTGCTCGGAATGTGAAAGCAGCCTGAAGATGATCCGCTGTTTGCAGTTTTATCCTTTTCTATACAACATCACCTCTTCTGTGTGCAGCGGTAAGCAACTGCTGAAAGATGGACCACAAGTGAAATAGTGTCTATTTGTCTTGGGTGTTGCACCTGAAATTCATGATTACTCTACTTTTTTCCCCCAAGGATCTTCCCTTTTGCTTTATAGTGCTTTCTCCCTGTAAGGACCAAGGTTGAGGCACTGCTTAATGGACTGTAACTTTTCCATTAAAAGAAGTGCTTGAGGATGACTTGAATATCTAGAGGGCTGCCACTGAGTGCAAATTACTTCCCGAGTGTGTCAGGAATATCTTAGCTGCCTCACCAATATCTCTTACTGGTAAATGAGGAATGCTGGATTCGCTATTTATGGAAGTGTGCAGCTACTGCTGCTAGGCTACTCAACAGCCCCTTTGTACATCCTTTCAAATTTTACAGTCAGATGGATATATTTTCTTAAAGAAAAATTTGGTGAAGAGCAGCTTAGTTTTAATTCATATTTTTTCAATATGTTCAGTACTTTGGATGTCATTTTCTAGTGTTCAGTCTTTACAAAATAGACTACATTGTGTCTACATTTTTCTTTATATAGGTCTATGGTCACTGCTTTTAACCCTCCAAAAATCTGTGAGAANAATAATAGCTTTTGGAGATGGATTCTTTCATTTCAGTGAATTCCACTGGCATATTTCAAGTATTTTGTCTATACTTGCATATGGCTAATATGCTGCTCATGAGCAATCCTGAAGAACATTTATGAATATATTTTGTAATCCTTCTCTCTCAAATTGTTACTAAGGTATCTTTCCATCTAGTCTTTCCTTTGTTTTTAAATGAAAACCTCGCATGAGAGAAATACTTTTGATTTTTAGTATTGTTGGGACTTTCTCGGAATTATTTTTTTTTAATTCCCTCTCCAGTGGAAAGACACGGAGAAACCTCCTCTGATTTAACATCTAGAATTACACTGTGTAAACGTAGGTTAGAGAGCATCGTATCTCCTGGTACAGCATGGATGATGTGACTGTCGGTGAAACTCCAAGAATATGCTATTAGAGTAATACTATCTTATATGGCCTTATACATTTTTGCTCTGACAGCACATCAGTTGTGCAGAGAAATGAATGCTGTTCGGCTAAGTGTAGTGTAGTTAGTGTTACTATGGCCCAACTGATGGGTCTCTAGCTGACTTCCATAATGTCAACTCTTACACTGTTATCTTTCATTGAATCTCTTCGTACCGGATTGCCCTTCTCTTAAAAATCCCTACAGATACCGTAAGCAGTGTGGGACTTGCACATGTCATCACAAGAGACGCTTTCACTGTTCTGGGAAAAAAATTCAATGTTTGCTTGCATTTTATTAAGATCTTCTTTAAAAATGGCTGTAACTCACAAAGTTAAAGTTGTTCCAGTCAAACCTTAATGAGACACTGATTTTGAAGTTAAGCAGGAAGTAATTTAAAAGTATATTCACAGAACTGAGATGGTAATAAGCAATGGCTGTATTTTACATCTTTCTTTTCTTCTGTTTGTTTTTCTTCCTTAAACTTGTTGTAATACTTAAAAATATACTCCTCTAGTTTGGTTAATTCTTGGCTGCTCTTTGCATTGATTTCTGATCCAGGATGTTTGTTTTGAGGTCAACTATTACTGCATATGCTGTTTAGGAAGTTTGTGTGTCTTGAATGTGAGGAGAGACCTGTATCAAAAGTGCTTATGGGAGAAGTGTTATCTTTCCTTTTCTGCTAGTTTGGCTGCAGGTTAACAAAGTGAGGGTGAATATATTCATCTGATACATTTGAGTTGATTTTATTTGTTAAAGAATCTGTGAAGCTGCTAAATCAAGAGAGCAATGAATAAGCCTTAGCATGTTAATTTGCTCATTAAATTTCAGTATTCCAGTATTTAAGTATTTCACTCTATATTTATACTTTTGCCTTTTCCTGTCTTAATATTTCTTTCTTTTTCATTTCTATTTATAATATCCTTTAGGTCGTCTTTTGTCTGAGTGCAAGAAACCTGAAAGTATGAACTTGACAAAGAGTGTAAATGTTCTTTGTACGTTCTTGTGCAGAGTGTAAAATAAACATATTAGTTAATTCAACCTTGATCGTGATTTGTGATCTAAGTCAAAACTCAGAATTCAGAAATGGAAAGGTAGATTTGCCTGTCTTATTTTTATAAAGTTGGGGGAAATTTTGTTTCCCCGCTGTAAACTACAACTGACTCAAGAGGAACCTTGACAGGCTGTATCAAAGTGAGGTTAAGTCTCCAAAAACAGCATTATTTCAAGAATGCGTGCCCAGAAATCACACTTCACACTTTGAAGTATCCTGAAATTTTGAGAGTCTTCCGTTCATCCTTCAGTCCAAAGAAAACAATTGAAAAGAGATTTTAAGTTTGAATTTTGACCTTCCATATATAATGCAATAGTATATACAATTATTCAACCACTACATAAAACCTAAAAAATGCGAACTGTATTTAGATGCTAATATTTAACATTGCCTGTTGCACTTAGCATTTGCTAAAATGTTAATATCATATAGACTTACAAGATTCATAAAGCAACATGATCTGCTCTTGTTTGGCTCCATGACAGACTGAAAGGCATGTTTTGATGACAAGATGCTAACTTAACACTATTTTCACATACCTATCTGAATGTGACTTTAGGTAATAGAGCTTATGCACATTTTAAATACATGGATCAAATGTATGCTTGACAATCCCAGTATTGCTGGATTGTTACTTCAGGAGATTTTCACAGCCACATCATGTGTGGCTGCTTGGGGACACCTGATACTGAATTTAGTTTGTCCTCTTGTTGTTATACACTTGATGGCATGTCATAACTATTTGTATCCATCTCCTTTGAGATGGATATGTTATGCTGAAAAACTTACCAAGAAATTGGAATGTCAAATGTTGTTTTGGTAAGCAGTCATTCAGTATTTCTGAAAGTAACATCAGTAGGGTTGCGTGTGCTTTGGGTTGTAGGCCCATGCGATAGCTGTGGTTTTGCTTCGCCTGTCAAAAGCCTCTGTTCACAAGAACTGAACTAACTAGTGAGACATGGAGTTCCTTGCTCTGCTGCCGTGAGCCATCGGCAGAATCCAACAAATGGTCAGTGGGAGTTATATGCTAGCATGGGATGGAATATGGGATCAAAAATCTGAATTTATAGTCTGATTTTTGATTACAGTATGTGTCTGGTGTAAATTTCAAGTAAGTGAAATAGGAATTTTCTCAAGCATGTTGGGACATTTGCTGTTAGCACAGGACTTTGGAAGTGTGATGCACTAATGCTGACTTGGATGCTTGCTTATATGCTTCTGTCTGTACTGCTGCCCTGTACTTTTTTTCCCGAACTTACCTCTACTCTAGATAGAAATTTCTATTTCAAACCCAAGTCACTTCCTGCATATGAGAAGAGGAATTAAAAACCTCAGACCAACACTTTTCTATTTAACTCCTGCTTCCTGTATAGAAGTTTGTATAAATGTCTCTCTTCATTATAAAAGGATTTCCAAATCTGCAAGGGTTTTCGGTGGGTTTTTTCTTATGGAGGGGGTGTGTGAAGTGTCCAAAGCAGCTATATCATGTATGACATGTATTTTAGGCAACTGCAGTTGCCTAAGTTGCAACTGACATGGATCCTATACAGCAACAGTGCTGCAGTACTACATCTGCATGCATTACTTGGACCAACAGCCCACATACTGCCTTATTCCCAAATAATTGAGAAAATGGTCGTAAGACTTCATTGTTATGGGAAAATCCTGTGGTGGCCCTTCCAGAGGGGACTTGGCAATGTTAAGGATGTTGCTCTCCTGAGTGATCAACTGTTACATTACTGGCAAGTCAATTCCTGAAGGATATTAAGTAGAAGAAACTTCATGTTGCTTGACATATACCTAAGCAGCCATACTGACACACAAATAACAGAACCAAGAGACTTGCATAATGAGTGTGAAAAACACGGTCAGCTCTCAGAGCTGCAGAAATGGGATACTTTGGCTTTATGCTGCTTCTTAAGCCAGTAGAAAAAGCCAGCATTATTTTTATCTGATATTGAAATGGTGCATTGCAAAGATTGGGTTTGCACACCTTTATGCCTTAAAAATTGCAAGTAGCTTTTATCATGTGATAAGGTCTGTAGAGGAATATCCAACTAACGCCTAAGGGATTGTTCCTGTGGCACGTCATTGGCTGATGGGAACATTCAGATGTTGTCAAGCCTTATTAAAGGTTACAATATAATTGTAAGCATATTTTTAGTGTGATGATCAGCTGGCCGTTGAAATGTGCTGATTTGTTAATTGCTGTTGCATAAGACTTTTCCTTATATGTGTAAACAGTTGCTGCTTGGAGGAGCAGAAGTCATTTGTACCTGAAATATTTTTATCTGACTGTTAGCATCTACCTCTGACAGTTGCATTCATTATGAGCTTATGCCCTTCACATTCTTTTAGACAAGATCAAAATTGGAAATCTTAAACTTTATTACTGGAGTGAGTTTTCTTGCTGCTGGTTTTCATGGGGGTTGGGCTAGATGATCTTTAAAGGTCCCTTCCAACCCAAACCATTCTATGATTCTATCCAAAACCTGAAGCACAACTTGTTTCAAGCTTCAAGTTTCTTTAGTCTCACTGCCTTTCATTACTTGGCAGGATAGTTCTTTTACAAAAAGCTTTGTGCTGCTCTCTTGGAAGTAGTGGCAGTGTGAGTATATTACAAATGTATGTGCGTGCCATGAAGATATCTGAAGGCTTTTATGTAGTGAGTGTGTACGTTTGAAAGCAATGCATACTTGCTTAGTTGTGTAATGTATACAGCAGTAACTTATCCACTTTAAGTATGGTTTTAGTGCCCTCTTGTGGCACAAATACCCTACACCGCATGAAATCGAAAGTCTTTGTTTTATTTTGGCTACTTCCTCTTAAAATAAAACACGGGGAAAAGGTATTTGATCTTTTAAGTGTATAGATTTTCCTTTGTCTCCCAGCACTTAAGTTCTTACAAAGTTAATAAGCTTAGACCTTTAAGCAAATTGACCTGAAGAGGGGAGGTTGACCAGAAAGGAGAATCTCTGCTTGAAACTGATAGTGAGCTTATGGACAGATTAAATAACTTGCTTAAATCAACATCACAGTTTAAGCCTCTGACTATTAACAGCTGCAATCACTTAGAGTTCCCTATAGTGATTTCAGATACACAAACACTAAGCAAAAGCATCATATGCTTTTTCTTTACAATAGTGTGTTAAAACATAAACTGTGAACTAATCGGCATTTTTAAATGCACCTTTCACTTGCTCGGTGATCCCCTACAAGTTATGACTGACCTGATAGTCCCAGCAAGGGGCTGCTAAATTTTGTTTCCATTTGCTATAGTGTGAGGTCCTTTTAGACATTTTTATCATACTAGCATTTTAGTTTCCTCCTCCTCAAGCTGCTCTATCTTTTTCCTCTGAGGAATGCTCATCACTTACAGTATTAATAGGTGGAAAGAGGAGATGTTTACCCTTGGGGCAAAGGGTGTTAAGCTTAGCTCAGAATTTAATCTTGTTTTAGTTGAAGCAAAAGGCCAGAGTCTATACCAGTTGTATGGGATTCTGAAATGAACACTACTGTATGTTTAAAATTCAGCTTTTTCTTTCTTTGACTTGCATATAATGTGAAGGCAGAATTCTTGAGTGCTCCCAAGCCTTGTTTAGACTCCACAAATGTTAGTACTCTCATATGTTAGTACTCTTATTTATCTGATTATATTAATGAAGGGGATGGGATCTGTGACCATTCATTTATCTGTCACTTTTACACTCTCTCCATTGTCTTATGGAAAAGTTCATCTGTATAATCAGAATAGTTAACACCAGGAGGGTTGTTTAAACAAGCAGAATTCTATGAAGCACGTGAGCAACTTGTCAGAGCAATCAGAAACATATCATGGCAAATGTTTGCATTGTCATTTAATAGTAGCATAGGGAAAGTGGGTTCTGTCTTAAACAGTAGCAGTACTAAAATCAATGTTATCATTTGAAGTGAAGTACAGTTGCTTATTTCTACCCCCTACACGCTCATATGTGCACCTGCATGCCTACTGTTCACCCTGCAAGTTCCACCGGCAATCTGAAAATCAAGCTGGATTCTTCCTCTCTTGAGCATCTCTGTCAAGGGATACCATACAGCATCAGTCCGTCTGAAAGAACTGTTGCTGCTCCACAAATGGAATCTAGGCCACCATATTTGGGCTTTTAGGAGTAAGAGGAGGTTAAATTGTACTTGTGTGGAATGAAAACATTTTACTGAATGTAGTCAGGTGGGAGATACGGAGAATGAGGACTGCTTTTTGTCCTGTTGGAGGCAGATATCCCTAGAGGGTGGGGGTGTCAGGAAATGTCAGACATGCCTCTGACTGTGAGATCCTGGAGAAATCTTATACGAGAATGTGCTCCGTGGGAGTAACATGACCCGGTTATTCTTTCAGTTTTGTGATACCGTTTCTGCAGCACCAGCCCAGCAAGGAGCAAAACAGTTCCTACCATCCACCTTTGCTGCAATAATCACGGCTTTCCTAGAATTTTAGTACTGTGATCTGGAAGATAGTTGACCAGATGCAGTCTTTTTGATACTTTTTACTATTTGATTTAGTGCCTGCTGTATAAATCAGATCTTTCCCTGAAAAGTCTTTGTCTAGTGTCTCTTGAGTAGCTGAAAGTGAAGGACCATGTCAAGCTCACTTTGAAACCTGTCTTTCCTTTCCAAGCTCCATGTATTTTTATTCTCAAAACTCTGCAGGGATGTCTCGATTGAGATTCTTAAATTTAAAAATCAAAGAATGTGGTGCTATGTTAAACATGGCATTTTTAGCTACTACACCAGTATCCAAAGGTTGTATACCGACTGCTCATGCACATTGCTTCCAAGCTACTGCTTGCTGGAAGGCTGTTATGCATCTTCAGGGTTTCTGAAACCAGAAAACAAAGCGTGCTGTCTTTAAGTATATCTCTATTGCTCGAATACCATTCTTTTTTTGCATTTGTTAAATGTGCTAATAGGTGAATTTGCTCTGCAGCTTCTTTTTATGCTGACGTTAGGTCACTTCTTTACATCATGCAAAGTCTGTCTTGCTATCTTATGTACTTACTCTGCTTATTTACAGCATGGCAGCGTACCTAACTTCTCCCAGAAGTCATCAGTCTCACTTTGCATCATGCTCTGTTAAGAATGGTATGCCTGCAATATTTAGTGTTCTGTATTCATTCTGTCTTTTCCCAGGATCAGAAGGCCACAGGCTAGCAGAGGAGGGAGAAGAAAGTCATGGCCTCAGCTGCAGGAGTAACTGAGGAAATAGGGATAGCACAGTGGAACAGAACGTAGAATTGTAGGAGAGTTCAGTGAGAGTTTACTGATGCAAAACTATTAATTCATGAAGGAAAAGCAATACAGTACTAAACTAAATATAATATGACATTTCCCATTTTCATCTGCCTTTATAATGCAAATAGTTCTCCATGGTAAGTTATCTGGATCCTTCAGTTACTTCAGCATAACTATGTGTTCATGTAGTAGGGAGGGGGATCGTCAGGCGTTAGAGTGGAAGGGTAAAGGTTTTCTTTCCAACTAAACATTTCAAAACTGATAGCTTCCGTTATCAGATGTATAGCATTTCTCTACAATGTTTTTCGTGCTTTTTTGTGATAGGAACTTAGACAAAATGAGACATTTGCTACTGTCTGTGTTGTCTTCTCTTTTTAGGAAGCTGCTTTTGCCAGTGGTGGTTTCTTGCACGTAGCTGCTAAAAATTCTTACTGAATCTGAATAGTGTGCACTACCTGGAGCTGGACCTTTTTAAAAAGGTCCAACAAATGCATATGTTCAACAGCCTTTTTAGGAGAAATAGTAATTCCCCAGCTACATCTCCAGGAAGATGTAGTTGCATGAACAACTTCATAATAAAGCTGTACAGACTGAACTAGCGAGTTGGTTAAAGCATGTTTGGAAGAGAAAGAACATGCGGTCCCCATGTATGGGAGAACTGACAATGCATAGTTTAGTGTCATTAACAAATTGCCAAGACCTTGAAGGCTGCATTCACTTGGCTTAAATCTGAGAACTTGTAAAGTGGTGATGTGTAGCCTCAGACTGTAATGACTCATGTTGAGATTGTCTCAAAGCAGCATGCAATGCCATGTGCTCGGATTAAAATGAGTGCTGCATGCTGAGCCATGGAGTGCCAGGCACTTAACTACCCCTCATCTGTCTACTTTATTGATTTGTTTTTTCCTTTTAAGGTTGGTTGCCTGGTTCATGTGAGTTTGTGTTGTGCTCTGATTGTCCTCAAAGCTTTAAATCTATCGTCCGTTCTGGCTACTAGTGACTGGAACTAGGACAATTCGAAGTTTCCCTAAAGGCAGAGATTGATCTTCTTGAATGTAGCAGTTTTGAGGAGAAGGGACATTATTCCAAAAATTCCTGGTCTTTCTCCAGGCACTGTTCTATAGCTTTGTACTATTCCGGCAGTGCAAGGAGAGTGTTTTCCTGTTGAATCCTAAACTGGGGTGATTGGCAGTATTCTTATCAAACAGCCTTCTGCAGGTATTCCTTACCTGGACTCAAGAAAAGGCTAGTCCGATTCTTGTTCACCAGTCCCTTAAAACCAGGATTGATTTTTTTTTTTCTTATTTACAGCAACAACTCTGCTTCTTCATGGAATTGTGTAAAAACATTGCCTGTCAGACAAGCTGCTAAGGACTTAAAATCTATCTTAGATTAATAAGGGGGATACCTACCTGACAAGTTAACACATTGTTTGAGTGTGTCTGCTTTAATCTCCAGTTAGGAGGAGGATTGCATGGATATCTATCCCAAGCAAATCTGTAAATTGTCATGGATCGAGTCCATTAATCTGCTCTTGTTGAGGAGTACAACCTAGTGAAGAGATACACAGATAAACATAATACAGCCTATGAAAAATAGTTTCTTAAAATAAAAATGTGAAATCGGGTCCCTGTGGAATACTGTTTAATTTCCAACATATAGTGCAAACCTTACAGACAGAGTGGTAGTCAAAAGACACACAGGTAAGGCCATTACTTGGCTTTATAATGTCATCCCAGTATGTTGAGAGCAGTAGAAAGCTACAATAACTCATAATGGGGTTAGTTAACTGGTGTGGAGTTCAAGTACATGATGCCACTTCTCCTGAGTGGGTTACTCTTGTACTTCAGTCCCTTTTAAACTTGAGTTCGTAGGTGCTGTAGGATCTAACAGGATCTAAAAAAATATTTAGTGTTTAGCATAAGAAGAGGTATGTAGCTTATGATGGAGGAAAGATTAGAAAGAGAGCAAAACAAATGCAGGACAGTGTTGCCTTTGCTTATGCTAGGGATCCATACACTAAGAATTTCCCTGGCTTAATCAGAAACAGATTTCAGAAGTGTGTTGTGTGCAGGGAACTAAATGTTAAGTCATTCGATATTCATAGCATACATCATACTGTGATCCAATGTAGGTGAGGGTTTTTTAAATTTTTTTCCGTGTTTTATTTATCACTTCTTGATATTTCATGAGGAGAATTTGTGTGTCTTCATCAGGGACTGGTCTGTTACGCAATGGTGAGGTATTTTTCTCACTTAGTATGAACAAGAAATCTGGTTATGTGTTGTTGGCAATTGTTCATGTTTTGAAAGGTTTAATCAGAACTGCTGTAATAAGACAAATAGATAATCTTTAAATCTATAGCTAAGCCAATTTAGAGGCATCTTTTGGCTATCAATCATATTTAAAAACTATTTCCCTACGAGTGAGAACAGTTGTTTTTTTACTGTATAATCCTCTTGTTGGATTCCAACAACCTGTTGTTGGAATAAATTAAAAAAAACAAAGAACTTTTGTATGCTTCATTTTGTGTGCTTGTGTCTAAATTTTGACCACATAAATCATCCTGTTGTTTGCTATGCCTCAAACCAATGCTTGTTATGTAGTGCACTTTTCTCACTACTTGATTTTGAGCATGCCTCTCATCATCTTTGAAGGGCCACTGACCCCTTATCTAAGGGAGGAATTTAGAGAAGAGGTAGGAATTCATGAAAATCAACTTTTAAAGTACTTCATATTGCTTTTCCTAATTTGTTCTCTATACTTAACGTTTATTTTTCAGTTAGCAGTATGTACTGTCCTTTGAAAATGTTTATTTTTGTCCTGTAACTTCCAGTTTTGCAAAGGAGGGTTTATGTTAAAGGGAAAAGCTACAAATGAGAAGTGTTTCTGTGTGGGGAGTAAATACACCAAAAGCTTAGTCTAAATTTTGGGCACTACACTCACCATTCTCTGCCGGTACCCACACTGATACTTGAAATAGTTGACTGGCAGTGTGCCCAGGTGGCCAAGAAGGCCAACAGCATCCTGGGCTGTATCAGGAACAGTGTGGCCAGCAGGACTAGGGAAGTGATTGTCCGCCCTACTCGGCACTGATGAGGCCCCACCTCAAGTACTGTGTCCAGTTTTGGGCCCCTCACTACAAGAAAGACATTGAGGTGCTGGAGTGTGTCCAGAGAAGGGCAACAAAGCTGGTGAGGGGTGTGGAGCACAAGTCTTATGAGGAGCAGCTGAGGGAGCTGGGGTTGTTTAGCCTGGAGAAAAGGAGTCTGAGGGGAGGCCTTATCGCTCTGTACAACTACCTGAAAGGAGGTTGTAGCGAGGTGGGGGTCGGTCTCTTCTCCCAAGTAACAAGCGATAGGACAAAGGGAAATGGCCTCAGGTTGTGCTAGGGGAGGTTTAGACTGGATATTAGGAAAAATTTTTACACTGAAAGGGTTATTAAGCATTGGAACAGGCTGCCCAGGGAAGTGTTTGAGTCGCCATCTCTTGGAGGTATTTAAAAGATGGGTAGACGTGGTTCTAAGCGGCGTGGTTTAGTGATGGTTTTTGTCAGTGTTAGGTTGATGGTTGGACTCAATGATCTTAAAGAACCTTTCCAACCTAGACAATTCTACGATTCTATGACCAGAGAGGGAACTTATTATAACCTGTCCTTTGTTATTCCAGAATAGCAGCTATGATGATAAGTTGGTAGTAGATACGTTGTTTTTAGTGATTTATCCAGTATGTTACAGCTGTAAAAGGTACTGGTGGTACGCTTGTGTTACTGGTGTGGAGTGTAGTCATGCCTTGTTGAAGGAAGTGTGATACTGTCAGGTTCAGAAAGAGCACGACTGACTGCTGGGTGGGCTGTTTTCGAGTCTGCAATAAGGCTTCGAACAATTTAATGCTTCTGCAGACGTAGATTGCCCATCTGCTTTATATCTTTCCTGGTTCTATAGTGCGCAGTGAATATGCAGTAGGACTTGTGTGTTTCTCTTCAGTTAAATACAGACCTATCAAACATTCACAGGTCAGTATTGCATAGTCAGGCAGTTATAATTAAGAACTTCTACTTTTCTTCTCCCTTTACTTCCCTGCTCCATTTGTCACTTTGTTGATTGTTTTTCACTAAAAATAAACTGAGAAGTCTTTGGGTTTGTTTTTTTTTGTTTGGATTTCTTTTGTGGTTTTTTTTTATGTGCTTCTATGTGTGGAAAGCACCAAATTTTCTTTGCTTCTGGAGCGCAGTCTATCTTGTAGTTCAGCAATTATGGCTCGTGACCTTTCTGTAATGTTTTTAATGACACTCCTGTCTAGTTATAAGTGGTTTGCAGTTTCTGCTTTCAAAGCTCAGTCATGGGACTTATTTTGAACTGTAAATACTTATTTTTTCAGGAAGACAGTAAGAAAAGGAATGCATGAATTTTAGAGCAAAATCTTAATAGAACTATGTTAATTTATAATTAAGGTGAGCAGAGCAGCAATAGCTGCTAGAGATAGGTCTCTTCTCTAGTTACTGCACATCCTGTTGCTTGTAGAACTCACCTCAAAACAACTGGCATGGATTTTTTCCATTAACAAATGTTTTGCAATCAAATATCTGTTCATATGTGACTGGAATAACACGGTTGCTGTTAATAGCTCACAAGATCTTTAGGAAATTATCATGTTCACCTTGAAACTTAAAGGTAATTTGAGTATGCAGTGTGTTAATCATCAGTGTTAACATTGCCATGAAAGTCAAAGCTCGTGTTTTATATGAAGGATGGTCTCTCAAACAGCACTTCCCATAATGCTACCCTGGCTTGTTAATGTCATATTGCAGTGACGTCACCATGGTGCAAAAAGGTTCTTCAGGTGCTAGTTTGGCCCAAAATTTGATGACTGAGATCCTAGTAGTTTTAGATGCATGAAAGGGTCCTAATAGGTGAGTTTGTTCATTCCAGAATATTTTTGTAAACTCTGGTAGACTATATTGCCTGTGATATGAAGCACCAAACGGGACTTGTTAGCACCCCTAAAGTTTTCACTTAACCTAAGAGCAGCATTAGTTGTTATGCATTTTCATATGTAAAGTGGAAATATGCGATCCCCTTTGACTTGTGTCTCTCTTCATCTGTGTAAACAGTGACTAGCAAATGTAAAAAGGCGTCTGCTTATTGATGCACTGTTCCTGAAATGTCTGAAGATGAGACTATTCATCTGCATGCAGGGATTAAAACCTATTTCCACTAAGCTCAGTGATACGTCATTCCTGCTATAAAAAAGGAGAACTATCTTTACTAAATTTCACTGTAAGGAATACTAGTTTTGAACAGGCATCAAAAAATAAGTATGGAGTTAATAATCCCTGTAGCAGCTTGGTTTCAGTTTGTTCTGTACTCTGACAACTCAGGTATTAGGCTGACTTACATCTGTATTAAGTACAGTTCTCTCTTTGTACTGTTTTAATGTAAAGGGGCACATCATTTAAGTGACACTTATCTCCAGATAACTTGCATTTTGCATAACCTAATGCAAGTCACTGACTACAGCAATAGTCACTCGACTCTTGTAATCATTCAAGAGATAATCCAGCTCTGCTTATTCCATGTGGTAGGAAAAAAATCAGTACCTAACATTTCAAATTACTTGACTTTTAGTTTTAAAGCATTGTTCTGCTTCTAAATATAATTTAAGGAAATGAGTTTGTCCCACCCCGTGAAGTTAGGGATTTAAATTTTTTTTAAACATAGTCTGTTGGAACATAGTTGGTGAAGTTCAGGAATACCATATTTTGCAAGCTCTACGCTGACAATCAAACAAAGAATAAACAGTCAGTAAAAACTCTGTGCTGACCAAAGACACTTGGAGATAATTTTACTTTTTATTTCCAATGCTGTTGATGACACCAAATCATCTATCTTAAGTTGCTGTATAGGAATCAGATGGTGAAAATATTTATTGAGGCCTTGTTCTCTCTGCCAGGTGTACCACAACGCACAAACAGCTACAGTGGCAGTTAATTTAGGTTTTTAAAACAATCAGTGTCCTCTTTAATGGCAAAGTTTGATTACTTTCGAGACCTTCTTCAAGGTGCAGCACTTCCATGTGATACATTGGGGGCATGGTTTGTTCTTTCCTCTTTCCATACTTTTCACATTTCTCTCCTTGCTCTTTAGGTAAGTGGCTTTGTCAATCTGGAGTCACCTAAATTGACAGAAGTTTGCTCTTCAACAAACAAAAAAAAACCCTACGTAGTACTAAAAAAGTTTGTATGTAATGGGGGAAGTTCATAATTGTTTCCAAGCGTGACTTTTCTGAGAAATGTGGCAATATGAAGTATGGTTCAGAATAAATATTTGTTATCCCCTTATAGATGGGACAGATCTTCAATGTCAGTTGCTGTATCGCTTCTCCGTCCTACTGTTTCTCCTTCCTTGTTACAGATGTCAACGCTCTGGGTGTTTCTTTCCTTAAACGAAGTGGTTTTCAACTTAAAAGTTTGGAATCATCCAATTCCTAAACAAGAACCTAAGTCTCACTTTTTGTTTGGGTTTTTTTTAGCCCTACCAACTGTAGTAGGTATCGCATCTTCGGTGGGCATTCAAGAGGGGTCCTGAAGATCAAGCAGGTGGTTAATATTAGATGGGAGGGATGATCTAGCAGATATTTTTTATATTTAAAACATGTGTTGTGCTAGTGCTGTCTAAGTGCATTCACATTGGCCACAAAAATTAGAGACTAGAACAATACGAGAAAGAGGCCTTTAATATATAACACTGTGTTATGCTTTTAATCTCCAAGGTCTCCATGATTCACTTTAGAGTTTGTATTTGCTTTTTCTATCCAATAGATTGCTTTATAATTTAGGAACTGTTCTCCTTTTTTTTCCTTCCAATTTCTACATTGACCTGGCACAATCAGGCTATTTATTTGTATTATTTCCACCACTTAAACAAAGCCTCAGACACTTACTTTGTGTCATCTTTATGGCACTTTTGTTTCACTGCCTGCAACATAGTAACCAGGTTTCATAATGCACAAGGTAGGACAGGCTCTGATCCACTTTCCTCTGTGCTTTCTTGGCTCTGCAGAATCAGTAGGAAAAGTGGCAACAGCTGCTCTTGGAAAATAAATGAGCAAGGAAGTGATCCTTCTCTGTAGTAAAGTTTTCAGGATGGAGTAAGCTGAATTGATCAAGTACTATGAGGTAGTTTTAGATTTCCAAGTTTTGTAGCTGTGTCAGGACTTCACACGTAAAATTCACATGTGCATATTTAGACAACCAGAATATATGTGAACTGATAATTAACATAGCTGAGCAGTTGTAGGGTGATGGTCATTGCTGTCCTTCACACAGCTAAGATGTTGTAAGTATTGCAGTGGTACAGCTGATGTTCTGCAGCCGGTGCGCGTGCCTGGAGTTTGGGGCTATGTTGTTCCCTTGCTGGTCTTACACTCCTATGTGGTGGGTCTTCCCTGTTGGTCTTCAGGCTGATAACAAGCTGTGAAGTTGTGACTTGCAGTGTTTCAGTACCAGCAGCTTCATGGTGCCCTCATCAGAGATCTTGAACTTCCATTGGTTTTTCAACCGGCATTTTTTTCCTCCTGTGACGTCAGACAACTGAAAGCAGCAATTTGAAAAAATTAGGCTGCTCAGGTTTCTATATATAGCAGTTCTCAAATCCCAAGAAGCCAGTACTCTCATCTAGTCTGTTTTTAGCTGTCAGTGTTTGTAGATTAATATTAATGGAGTTAGTTTTAAGTAGAATTTTAAGTGCCTTCATGGTTGTTTTTTTTCCTTCTGCTTGCTATTTCCAGCTTTTTTCTCTTTTGGGCTTTTTTATTTCAATTAAAATCAGATGTCTGTTTTTCAGACCCTTTGCTTTTTTCCTTTATACTAATGATGAGTTGACCTTCAGCAAAGGGAAATGTGGTCATCACATTACTGAGAAGCACCTGACTTGCATCAAAATCAGCCTGGTTTGATGTCAGGCAGGGGGACTAGTTTCAGCTTTAGGTTTCTGTGCACACTATTTCTCATAAATTAAAGAGGATCTCCATATATTGAAGTGATTTTTATTTATTTTTTTTTTTAATGAAGCCAAATTTTTATTGACAACATGAGGGAGATGGGTAGGGGATTAAAGAAAGAGTCAATGACTGATAGAGCAGGAAAGGCAGACTATAACTGTGTGGCACATGTTAGAAGAGTTTATGAAGTTAACTGCTTCTGTTTTATGTATTTACTCATAAAATACCATTGTTTTGTGCTGTATATAAAGGAAGTCAAAGGTAGGGCAAGAAATAGTTTTCACTGAGAGTTTAGGAATACATTTTGATTTGTTTGATTTTGGTAACACACCCACATATGCATGCACACACACACACAATGCTGGTCTGTTTCTCCTCGGAAGATGCCACCTGAGAGTTCTGTTGCATGGAAAGGGGCAAAGCGGTTTTGGCAGAAGATAAACCACCTTGCGTTTTAACACTCCTCACCGAGGTGGGAGGCTTGGTGCAGCTAGGTTTAAATTCTGAGTGATGCCCAATTCAGCACTATCAGTCCAATCGCGTTTAATATGTATTAAACTATTACAATTTGGATACACTAATAGTGGACTGCACCTTCAGTCTAGTCTAGCACGGCCACTCTCGAGGCTTTGGTCACGTTCAGTGAGAAACCAAAACGACTAGCTACTTAAACAGTGCAGTTTATTTAAACAACAGATATATAGGTTGTTAGGATTACCGGTGATAAATACACTGTCTGCAAAGCACGTGCAAATGGAAGTATTGTTACATATATAAAACGCGCAACAAAGTTATAAACGATACAGCCTGGCTATAGATGTAGGAAAGAGATTCTCTGGAGAAATTTCTAAGTTTCTCGAGAAAGCACTCGGTATAATCTAAGTCTTACCCAAAGACGTCCCTATGGGGGGGAAGAAGGGCTCAGCCCGTCGACTGATCCCGGAAGTCAGTGATGGAGTTCTTCGCGATGGTGTCTTCCCTAGGTATCCCTCCTTTCCTGGGCTATTTTTATACTGTTCTTTACCTTCAAGGTGGAGTTTGAGTGACTTTAGTCATAAATACTTTAATTATGATTGGTGTAAAATTCTCTCGCTTCACATTTAAAGGTATAGTTTAAGAAAAATTCAGGGCGCAGTCTCAAGGAGGAGTGGTCGCACCTTGGAGGCAGGTAGCCTTTGGGATGGAGGTGTGTTTTGGTATTATAATGACATTATAATGAGCAAAGTTCACACAAAGGACAGCATTTCATCAAAATTTGACAAAATGTTGGCTCAAAATGGCGAATAGGCAGCTTATCGGTTCTATAGTACCATCTCGTTTCCCTGTCTGTTGGATTACCACAGGGCTTGGCCATAGAATTTCCATCCCACTCCATTCCCCATGTTGCTTCGCAAGCAATATTGCACAGGGAATCGCAGATGTTGAATTCTTTGCATACCAGCTGCCGCTGCTCTCTACCTCAGAAGCCTCTTGATTTTATACTTTTCCTTAATGTGGGAACAATGCTGTACTTTTGTATTTTTAGCCAATTTAGTAATTATTCCACATGTTCACAGATGTAAAAGTTGAGAGCGTACAGCAAAAAGCTATAGTTTGGCTTTGCTGAGAAGTGGTGGAACAGGGTACCCTTATACAAGAGTTACAACTATCCCCTCGTCCTGCTGGCCTGATAAGAGTGAGACCTAACAATATTCTTTTGTAACACAGGATCATTACATGTAGGCAAAGGGAGTCACTGATCTACTTTGCTCACATTCTTCATATTATATGCTGCCAGTTGAAAAAAAATAATGCTTTCGATATGCATGGTGCAATACAATTCACATTCATGAGGGTAGAATGGGGAGCATACTTGAGAATCTTTCATTTAATTTAAGCTTTCTTTGATTCGTTGTGTGCTTCTTAATTCATTTGTATATGTATGCTATTTTCACTCACAAGTGACTAAAATAAAGGAAGGAGGGGTTTGAGAGCAGCAGCTTTGTGCACGGGATCTGTTTTTCTCGTTGGTGAAAGGCTTCCCGTGTGATGAGAGGCAAATGCCCTGGTCGGTGTCTCGGCCCCATAGCTGTGCAGTGGGGCGTGGGGCAGGTCCCAGCCTCTCACGGATCTGGAGAATCCTGTCTCTACTTGTGCGGCTCTGGGCGTCGGCCAGGGGGGCAGCTCTCTAAACACCTCTTGCACCGGAACACTGGCAAGTAATTACTGTTAGAAAATCTGAGATCTGTAGTTAAAAGGTATATGACGTCAAAAATATTGCTACAAATTGCAGGTGGCTACCCTATAAACTCTCTGGAAGCTTAAGAGTGTCTCACTGAAGGATGCTTAAAGGCTAGTGTTGCAAGTTTGTACTTTTTTTTTTTTTAACCTGCTTATTACTGGCACTACATTTGGATTTTTCCAATGTTATTCCTAGATCTTTGTCTTTGGTGGAATGTGAGCCTGTAACCTGACCACAGAATTAGAGATGTTAGATTTTCAGCTGAATAAACTTCTGATTTTTGTCACAGATTAATACTTGTAGCTTTTGTCTGTCTATTTAATGAGCTAGTCTTACCTACATACTGTCTGTTGCTGGCACAGAAGGTCAGAGCCTGCCAATCCCATGTCAGTCTGCCTTGGCCCTTTTTCTCTTGCACGTAAGCATGGTGAGCTTTATGGTGCCTAAGTGAAGTTCATACAGCAGGCAACCCCCATGTGTGATGCATTGTCACTAAAAATATGTCTTGGGAATACTCATTGGAGTGGCTACCAGCACACGGTAATTTCCTACATACTGTGCAACCTTCCCTCAAGAGAGAACTGATTTTTCTTTCATTAGTAGTTCACAACATATCCCTAATAACATACTTTCCTGTAACTGTTTTAGGTGATCTTCATTGTCAAGAGGCAGATCAGCTTTTTAATCACTGAATGAAGTCTTTGATACCTTGTGGAATTATTCTGTTAATCCTTATGTAGAAAACTAGAAGACTGTAGCTTCCGCACTATGGCTTCTGCACTTGTATCCAGGAGGAGCGGTCTTACATGGTGTATCATTAAATTTCTCTCTTTCAGGCCACTGTCATGAGAAAAATCCAGATGGCAGTCATGACAAGGAGAAATACTTTGATGACCACCATGAGTCAGTTACAACAGTGACAGAAGTACACTCTGAGGGAGGTACAGAAGATCCAGAAGTCCTTACTCAGAGTTTAGCAAGGGATCCCTCCTTCTTGAGACTGGAAAGTAAGTCAACCTTACAAAATCAGTTCTGGTAAATGAATCGGTTCTAGATTCTTCAGAAGAGCTGTCTCCCTTTCTCCAAGAAGCTGTTTTCACCCGCTCTGAAAAGTGATAAGTAACCCTTAAAACTGGTTTCATTCAGTTCACTGTTCTTCTTCTCCAAGCGTAGTATCAAAATGTATTCAATAAAAAAAATTAGATCAAGGTTTAGACATTTTCCAAAGTAAAGGATGTAGTTTCTTTCAAGAGTCTACAAACATGTTGATTGTACCTCTAGTTAATTCTGTATCAACTGTGCCAGACAGAAGGGAAGAAAAACAGTGTCTGTCATTAAGGTACAGAGAGCTTTATTCAGTGTTTAATGCACATGTATAGAGAAAAGACACCAACTATTTGCTCCCTCAAACAGGCAGAGTTATGGTTTGGAAAGGAAAATTATGAAAGTGGTCTAGAGTTGTTGATTTTTGAAGCAACAGTTGATGCTTATTTGCAGTGAGGGAAGTCTGCATTCTCCAGTCCCCTTCTCCATTTGCAGCATGCAGTGAGTAGTCAGTGATGTTTGGTTTGTGGAAGTTGGAAAAGTCAGGTCACAGAAAAAAGATCCTTTTTATACAATTTGTGGAAGCACTAGGAAAAGAGTATTTGAAGTTTTTATGGTGTTCGCTCTCAGACGCAGTCACTGCAGAAAGCAACGGTTCAGAAGGAATGGAGGATTTAGAAGATGATCAGATGTCTGAAGAGATGCTGGCTTTGGTGGATGAGTTTGAAAACTCTTGGCCTCAGGAAGCTTTTGAAGGGGCGCTGGAGGTAAAAGGTCGTCGGATGGACTTGCAGGGAATCCGGGTCCTAAAGAAGGGATCTCAGGATGGACTGGCTAGCTCCTGTTTTGGGGACTGTGGTGATGACGATGAAGCCGAGTGGGTAAGTTTGGATGAGTTTACTTAAGTCTTGTACCAACTTACTATTGTGGAGGAGGGAAAGATGAGGACAGTTCAGGGGGTTTAATACTGGAATATATAGAGGAACGTCCCCTATGGGCCTAAAAGCTGGTTCATGGCTTGGGTGAAATGAACAAGTAGTTTCAATTGATCTTCTAACAGAAAGGCCTCTGCATCACTAAAAACGACATCATATGTCTTGGTTATTAGCAGCAAGAGCTTAGGTGTTGAATGATGCTGGGTGCCTCCAAACTTCTTGCTTACAGTTACAAAGGAGAAAAGTTTCTAACCAAAAGTTCCAGTTAGCATGAAACAATGAAATGTTTGTTGTCATCATGTTACAAACAAAATATATAATGAAAAATGCCTTTCAGTTCCCCAGCAATTAAATTGGTTTTCTCCTGTGTTGGAGACTGAAGTTGTGTACTTTGTTTGCATGGTGTGATGCAGTGAAAGTGAGCAGGCTTAGAGAATGAGTTGAGATGGAGAGGGAGGGAGGGAGAGAAAGATGTCCTCTGTAACATCTTTGAAATTGAATCTTTGGGCTAAAACCAGTAGTGTATTGGAGCTGATAACACTCATGGTGTTTCTTACTGTTAACCTTGCTAATACTGTTCTTTTGGTAGATCACTTTTCAGGTCAAACGTTTAAAGAAACCAAAAGCTGAAAGCTTGGATCTCCAGGAGCCAGTTGGGAGAAACGGGGAAGAAGGGACTAATGGAGAAAATGAAAACTTTTACCAAACTGCCCTGGAGATCAGTGGACCAAAGATACCTTCTCCTGGACCAATAGGTAACCTGCTGCTTCTAGAGAAAGCAAGTCGTTTGCAGCTTTTATATGACATTGGTTTGTTACCATAAATATGTGTCACAAAGACTACGTAGTAAAATATGCCTTCTAGATGAGTACGAGGAAAAATTAGAAATCTCTTCTCTCTGCACCTTCTTCATGAAGTGCAGTGTAACTTCATCTGCTGACTGAAAGCTTTCTAGTTAATTCCCAGAACTTCTGGGGATGAGGTGGTAAGAGTGGAGAATGAAAGAGATAGATATTGTGAGTAGAGGTAGTAGAAGAGAGAAGGGCGTTTAATGATCCTTTTCTTTAAAACTGAATGGGCAGAGAAGTTAGTTTACTAGATGAGAGACACCCCTTTGGGGACAAAGGCAGGATGAGAGCTTGAATTGATTACTGACTAAACTTAAGACACACAACTCAAAAACAAAAAGCAGAAAGCTTGGTCTAATAAAAACAAAATAAATTTAAAACTGTAAGTGTTCTTCTGTAAATTGGTTTGGTAATACTATAAGAGAAAACTTAGAGACTGTCTTCTAGAATACTGGAGCTACAGAAGAGCAGAGTTTTGCACCAACATAGATGAGGAGGTTTGGACAGAGAGGTGGAGTTTTTGCTAGCTGAGTAACAGGAATTGGAGAGTGGTCTATTAATATGGTCCAAGCTAGTTCAACTGGTGCATTCAGGTGTACAGAAACCATCAGCACGTGATTGCTTGGGATCAAATTTAGAGCTGCTGGAACCTAATGATGCCAAAGAAGAGACCAAAAAGAATGGAGGCTGATTACTTTGGTTTTACCTTGATTTCAGTGGAGCTAAAATATTAATGTTATAAGCAAAGGTGTGTTCTCCAATACATTTTAGTCCTTGACGATTTGATGCCCTGGAAGGTGATTTCACATTTTGAAGGGTTTTACATTAAATGTTTAACGAGCTCCTTTTTTGGCAACTGACAAATGTAAGTTATTGAATTAAATATTTAAATAGGCGGGAGAGATTACATGAAAACAGACTATCATTTGTGAGCACACATTTGTCCTTTCCTCAATATATCTTCTCTCCCCTTGAGCTACTTTTGTGGCTTTATTACATAGCATCCCTTTATTGTAAAGTAGTTACCTTCCTAACACTCCTGTGAGGCAGGGTCTGTTGACATCCTCTTTGCAAGAATTAAATCACCAAAAGTTTAAGTAACATATTGGAGGTCACCTGGGGAGTTCCTGGTAGAACAGGGAAATCACAGTAGCTGTCCTGTGTTTGACTATGTCTCAAGACTACTGATCTAGCTCTGTAGCATTTCCATACCTCTCGCTAGCTTTTGCCATTCATGCAAAGAAGAACTCACAATCAGATAGTTCAGTGGCGGTGATGAGAACTGATCAGTCCCCTCTGAAGTTTCCCAGTGTTTCTCGAAGTTAATTTTCCTTTAATCAGAGTATTTTACAAAAGACATTACAGACTTCATCGTTATTTTGCAAAACTATGGTGAAGCGGTTTACTATACCTTGGATGGGAAATAGGATTTACATCCAAATGGGCAAAATTTCAGGTAACTAAAAATAAATACTGAAATGCTGCCTATGTAGCTGTTGCAGTAGACCGGCATGTTGTTAAACTTGGCTTCCCACTATGTAAATTTACAGTTACAATGAATTTTTCTTACGTTCCAAACAGTTCGGATGTTTCTGACATGACAGGAAATATTTTCCTCTCATATCAGAACACAAGTTAACAGTGTAAACTTGTTAACACAAGCTGGATTCCTAGCACTTGGTGCAGTATCCACCAAATGTTAGGGAAAGATTTCAGTTAGCCTTTGGTTCAAACATGAAGATCAGGTTCTTGTTTCTCCCAGTGATCTATTTGTTAACATAAGGCAAGTTAACCTTTCCCTGCCTCGGCTAACTTATCTGCAAAATGGGAGGGCTGAAGTATAATTACTTAATAGTTTCAGAAGTGTTCCCTTCTTGAGTCCCTATCTTGAATGTGATAAAAGCCACTGTATGTCTTAAACAGTATTCATGGAAAAGAAACAGCAGTATTTTTCACCCTGGATTGTCAGAAGATGGAGCAATCAACTTTTATGAGTTTTTACTGTAGCTGTAGAACATAAATGATGAGTCACTTATGAACTTTCTTTAAGGACATTTAAGTAGAGACATTACCTGTAAGCAAGAGTGGTGATTGTTCTTAATCTGTAGCTATTGAAAAAGTGTAATGGAACAGGTTTTAAAACTCCACCTCCTAATCTGTCCTGCATAGGATCCAGTTCTGTCTTTGGATCCCTCAAGTTCCATTCAGTCCGTTTAGGGTCAGGAATGTTCTTAAAGAAATACGGCTGCAGGACCATGACTTCTGCAACACAGGGAATGTAGCTGCTGGTATAAGGTATTTTGTAAATCATTGCGCTGAAGTAGAATGTCTTTCTGCTTCCAGATAGTTTCTTCTATATTTTTTTTCTCCTTTCTCAAGGGAAAAGGCGTGACTATCGTAGCCTTGGCTGGCCAAGTCCTGATGAATGCCTGAAACTCCGTAGGGTAGAGCTTACAACTGTAGCCAGCACATGGCTTGCTGTTTCCGCTAAAAACATTGAGTAAGTATCTCGTTATATGAACCTTAAATAAGTTACACAAAGCAAGACAGTTACGTAGCCCTCAGTGTGCATAAACTGAAGATTTTAGTATTCTTTAAAGCAAGAAAGAACTGCCAGGATTTCAAAGAAGTTTGAAAACATTATGTGGTATTTCATCTGTGGACTTTCAAAGAAAAGTGCAAGTACAGATGGAAGATCTGGTTTCTTTTGCTTCTTGAGCTACTCAAATGAGATTCTGCCACGTCCTGGACGGTTTACACTCACTTGAGAACTTTGTAATGACTCTTCTGTTTTCTTCTCCTGACTGATTTATAAATAAAACTTGTTTTATGACCTTTGTAGCATTACAGAACACATTGATTTTGCCACGCAGCTGCAAGAACCAGCCATGGAGCCCCTTTGTAACTCAAATCTACCAGCCAGTATGCATACTTTGGACCATCTGCAAGGTGTCTCTAGCCGGGCCAGCTTGCATTACACTGGAGAAAGCCAACTGAAAGAGGTATGCCAGAGTTGAAGACTGTCACACAAAAATGGCCAGATTCAAGGGGCGTTTAGCTCAGTGCCCATCTCCAGAAGTGACCTTCAGCAAGTGAATGCCAGCATAAAACTGTAAGAACAATGCAAGCTGAAAGCAGTATTTAACCAGAATGTTTTCCTAGCCATCTACGATCTGGCCTGAGGGAAATCCTAAAACACCGTTAGCGTATTTGTATTTATAGCTCTTGATGGATGAATTAGTGAAAGAAAAGCCCAACTGAGCATACATAAATTTCTAGCATTCTTAGTATTCAGTGCCATGGAGTTATAGCACTGTGTGATGATAAAGACAGTATTAACTCAAGATAGCAGTGATGTTTAAGTTGGAATAGGTTACAGCATTTGTAAAAGGCTGGCGACAAAAGCAACCAACAAGTGAGGGACATCTCTTACAAGGTTCCAGCATCTAAGCACTTGTTCTTCCTCTTCCGCAGGTGCTACAGAATCTTGGCAAAGACCAGTACTCACCACAGTCATTAGAACAAGTTGGTACTCGAATAGCCAAAGCTTTGGAAAAGGTATGTGCAAATGAGAAAAATGAGAAGTCTGGGCTTACCGCTCGTGGTTGACGTAGTGGTCAATCCGGTCTTGAACCGTTTGTCTGAAATCACAGTCAAGGAGTGTATTAGTAAGTGGACTAGAGATTTGTGTCTATTCAGCATCTGTAATGCCCTCACAGGTATTTTGTTGAGCTATATCTTGTGCTTACGCTGCCTAGTGTCTTGCATCTCTCTTTACTAAAACTTAAGCTTGTCAAATTTCCCAATGTTTCCAGCCTTGTTGTGAGCAGTATTGCTGGTTGTTGATATATATTAAACTATTTCAACGGTTCTCAGCCCTCCGCTTTCTTTTTGTGCAACATTGTCTTGGAGCTTATGGGAAGTTGAGTTACGCCATGGCTCAGCTCTCCAGTTACGGTCCTGGCATGCAGCGGTCAGATAGCTGACAGGCAGGGGCTTCCTCTCTTCCCTGCCTGCTTCCTTTTACCTTATGCAGTGTTGGGCTGAAGTGTCCGATGAGTTCAGGCAGAGGTGTGGCACCATGTACAAGGCCACGCTTCCCATTCTCTCCAGAGAAAGCCAAGTGTCCTAGCTGGGTTAAGGCTGCTTAGGACCTCAGCTGAGGCCCTTAGGAGGGGATGATTAGGGACATAGTTTTCCCAGGATCTACAGGGTGCATAAGGATGCAGGCATTGTTGTTATATGTTTACAGCTAGTGGGGAGGACATCCCAAACTACTATAAATAAGAGGGTGCCCCTAGCCTATTGTACCAAAAGCCATCCGAGGAACTTAATAACGCTTTGAAACTAAAACCAGTTATACCGTGTCACTCCCAGAAAGTAAAGATGTTACTCTTGTGCTTGTGTTACAAGACTTAGTTTCTTTTCACTTTGTATGTATACTAACTTGTTCTCTTACATGCTACAGTTACCCCTGCAGACAGCAAGCTTTATCCAAATAAACTGCAAATTTAGTGCTGAGACCAGAAACAGAATTCTCAGTAAGGCTAGCAGTGTTGAAAATAAAATGCAGTCCCTCTGTCTCCAGGCTCATTCAGTATTCACAAGAGCTAATCAAACAAATCAAGATGGCTACTTATGTAATTGCATATGTGAGCATAAACATTCATTTACTGTATCTGAGTCCACAGAATTCAAGCACATAGTATTTTCCTTTCTAACACGTGATGTGGGAGTCAGCCAGCTAGAGTCTCCAAGCTTAATCAGCTAGGCTTGTCAGGCTTCTACTCTGAGCTGCGTCCCAGAGCATCCTTTCTCTTTCCAGTGACTACAGAGAGCCTACGAGTCCAATCAACTAACTTAGCTAAATTTTTTGCTTTATGTTGGGTAATGTTTATACACATCTAGATGCTCAGCATCAGACACCTGGTTAGAAGCTGTTGTGGCTGCTGAAACTGTTGTTGCTTTTTAAAGCTATTTAGCTGCTATTCCTTTCTGAAGAAAATGATGTTGCATTTGGAATTTGTTTCATTTGGCAGTCTCACTTACCTGGCTGTTGCATATATGTTGTTCGATAAGAAACTTTTTGCTGCTTTGAAATAGTTTAATGCTATTTTTAACTGGTAACACCCTCTACCTCAATATAGCAAATAAATTGCAAGAGTGAAAGACGGGAAGACTGTTTACTATAGGTGTTTACATGAGTGGTTTTTGTGTTCTTCTTTTGCCAGAATCAGACTTCATGGGTCCTCTCTAGCATGGCAGCTCTTTACTGGAGGGTGAAAGGCCAAGGAAAGAAGGCAATTGATTGCTTACGGCAAGCATTGCACTATGCACCCCATCACATGAAGGTATGTACACATGGGCCCACTATTCAAATGAAATAATGTTTTGCTTGTCACAATAGAGCTTTCACAGACTATTGTTAAGGCCAACACTGTGTATATCAAGTGTCTATAATGCACTAGATATTAGCTAGTTGCGGTGAGACCTCAAGACTTTCACCACGTGTTTAGTGTGGACTGTCTCTCTTTTTTAAAAAGAAAAATAATGAAAAAAGACAACTGCAAAAGGGTTTCAGTGGCATTTCCTGCAGTTCAGTGGGGTTGATACCTTTCTGGGCAATGTGGGCTTGAGCTTCTTCCTGTTATGTAGGACTTTGAATCTTCATCAGCCTTTGTCTGGACAAGTCTTCTAACCTAAGATGTGGGGAATATATTTTCTGGTTGTGCTTTTAAAGAGGGGAGGAGGCAATATCTAAAGGAATAACATGAATGCTTAGATCTTACGTGTTTGGGCTGTCAGTCTCAGCTGGGCACTAGTGCCTGGCTTTGTGCAGCAGTTCTGTGCTTTACTCCAAAAAAGGCAGTATTTTAGGCAAAATCTTCAGTTAGTGTTTCAGTTAAGACTAAAGTGTCTTGTACCCTTCACCTTGCCACATGGTATGCTGAGCATTATAATGTCTATTCTTATACACCAAGATCCCCCTTGCAAACTGATAAATGTGATATAGGCTGCTCACTCAACGTTGCAGATTTCACTTTGGGTCCTGAGCAACATATTGTGCAGCACTGCATGATGTATACTCCTTTTTGAATCTTGGTCTTAAATTCTTCTCTGAAAATCAAGAGACATAGTAGTTTACACTCTGAGGATATTATTAGGAGGATCTAGCCATTAACAGTAGAAATGCCTCAACACAGAAATGCACATCCTATGTATCTATGTCCCCTATAATTCTGTCTTTTTGCACTTGTCATTTTAAAGCAAGGTTGGAACCAAGATCTAACGCAACAAGCTCTTGCTTATTCTCCTGTCTTTCTATGTAACTGGGAATGGTTCCTCAGAAATGGAGCCTTTAGCTGTGTGACTTGTAAGGGTCAGACTATGGATAGGAAACTACAATTTGACAATATTATGGTGTAGTAGTGCTGTTTTCTGGAAATGTGATAAACTGTTGTTTGGGACTGGCTGACTCTGAATTTGTGCCTTATTTTTGTCCTCCATTCTGAAGCGGCCTTCAGAGAAAACTGTGGGTCTTGTTTGTAAAGATACAGCTGCGACTTGAACTCAGTGAGAGTTAACACTGAATTAACAGCTATTTAGTATTTTGTTTTATCCTCCTCTTTGGTTTTATGCACTCCGTCTACTTTCTCTTGCCTTGTCTCTGGTAAATAAAAGGTAATTAATTTTCCTGTGAGCTTCTTTTGTGATTCTGACTTCCATAATACCTGCTTTGCAAACATGAATGACTTATCCACCAAAGGTACTCCTTGCCATGTGGAGGTCAAGGAGGCAGGGATCAAATACATCCAGAATTTTTTATTGTCCTGTTGAGGGCACCTAAGACTTGTTACTAAGCAGTATTTTGTCCTTTGAAGGTGTGAAGCCCAGCTCCCAGAGAGTCTGTTATGGCTGTCAGGGCTCAACAGTTTTGTCAGTCAGACAAGGTCACAGTCTGGAAATCCAGAAAATAAAAACATGCCATCAGTGATCAGCTGAGAAAATTTTATGTATAGCTGTTATCCAGTGTCATATAGGAATTCTTTGTCAGAGGCAGGCTAAAAAACAGTACGTCAGTTGCACTAATGGTTAGACCCTTTTTTCACTTCCCTGCGGTCCCCTTTTGTTCGTATTTCTTCCCTTTTTATGCAAAAGCTGAAGGAGGATGGTAAAAGAAAACAGATTCTCTTCAGTCTCTGAGAATACATCTTATCTTTTGGGAGAAAACTAATGTAACAGCATCTGAAAAATAAATGTACATTCTAGAATGCTTAAGTGAGTTAATTTTCGAGTTGTTTGGCTATGCAGCAGTAGTGTTTGTCACTATTGTGAGCAGATATGTGTATGTGAGGTTTTTTGTTTTTTAACTTGGGTCCAAATGCCCTTTTATAGTAAAATAGGTGTGGCTAATCACTTTCAAAGTCACCAGATAATGAGGTGGGTAGTAAGTCAGTGAGAGTGGCCAGGTGGTGGAGTCTTCTGTTTGTCTTGCTAAGTCTGAGACAGTTTCAATAGAAAGAACCTCACTGTTTACCACTTCCTCTTCTCTTCCAGGATGTACCACTAATAAGCCTAGCAAACATCTTCCACAACGCAAAACTCTGGAATGATGCCATCATTGTGGCCACCATGGCAGTGGAAATAGCGCCGCACTTTGTGGTTAATCATTTCACACTGGCAAATGTCTATGTAGCAATGGTGAGTGTGCTGTCACCCAGTTATGTCTGCCTTTGGTATACTGTGTGTGTATGTATATGTGTGTGTATATATATATATTATTTTCACAAATAATTTTGAAAGGAGCAGCATTCAAGAAATTGGGGTAGGATAAACAAGAAAGAATATTTTTTTTTTTGAATGCCAAAACTCTTATTACTTATTTTACTCTTATTACTCATTTAGTACTTGAAGGCCAACGTTTTTATAAGCTGGCTTCAGAATGCTCTCTGTAAAGCTTTGCTAAGACAGTAGCAAATGATTGGCAATTTGGGTTGGCTGCCCATCTAAACACAGGATAATTTTATAATATTGGAAAATTAATGATAAATTGGGTCTCTATCCTGAAGAGCTGAGCTTAGCTTAATAAATAAAACTCCGTTCACAGTTGTGGTGAACAAACACAAGGGAAGCTTAATTTCAGCATCTGGATTATCAACACCCCAAATAATTTGCAGATTAAACTCAAATTTCTTCATACTGTCTTTATACTGTAATCTGCAATTTAGCTTTTAGTGCTTACTCTGAACACAAAATGTTCATTCCTTTTATCTTATTAATGCTGGATTGGTTCTTGTGTGTTTCATCCTTATCTTTAACAGGGCCAGCATATTTGAAGTGTAAAAGAGGCACCATTAAACTGAGACATAGTTGATATACACACACACACATATATATATGTCTGTGTCAAAAGTATTTCCAATTACACATGTTACTATGTATCCCTGAGAGTTTTCATCACTTGTCATAGATTTGTCCTTAATGTTTTGCTCCAGTGGTTGAGGGGATCACAGGGCAAGTTGAGCAGGTAATCATGTATTACGACTATCAGGGTTGAGAAGAGTTGAAATACACAGTGCTGTCAAACACACAATAGAAACAAACTGAAGAAAGGCATGACTTTGTTCTATTAAGGTACTACTGCTGACAGTTGTTTGAAAGAAATGAAGTAGAAGTTTGATGCTTGAGTTGCCAGTGTCTTTTTAAAGTTAGCACAGTGCCTAAGGATAACTTCATTCTCCCTGGATCTGAGATTTGTCAATGAAGCCCCATATTCGTTATAAGAAGGGACTGTGTAGCAACAGGACAAAATTCATCTTCTGGATCAAATTATGCTAACATAAAGACAATTTAGTTTCTTTATGTCATATTTAACCCTACTGTATTTGAGACCTGACTCTAACCAACAGGTTGTAGAATCACAGAATGGCAGGAGCAGGAAGGGGACCTCTGGAGAGCATCTAGTCCAATCCCCTGCCAGAGCAGGGTCACCTAGAGCAGGTTGCACAGGAACACATCCAGGCGGGTTTTGAATGTCTCCAGAGAAGGAGACTCCACCACCTCTCTGGGCAGCCTGTTCCAGTGCTCTGCCACCCTCAAAGTAAAGAAGTTCCTCCTCATGTTGAGATGGAACATCCTATGCTCAAGTTTGTGCCCATTACCTCTTGTCCTGTCACTGGACACCACTGAAAAGAGAAGATGTCATACTAATTAATCGTATAGCATTATAGAAGCCAACATTCCTTTATTTGCAAAACTTTTCAGTAAGTTGCCTTACAAAGGGGAAGCAGTTGGCCGTGTTAAGGACTGAGAACTTTGGATGGATACTATAGAAACTATTGATGTGGGAATCTAAAGGAACATCAAAATAATATCATATCACAGCAAATGTAAATGATTGCATCTGAAAATGGAAGATCTGATTCTTGTTTTCATAGCAGTTTCTCAGTGCTCCTACAAACTAATATGGGATTTGTCTCTAATTCCTGCTGAAACTATTAAAATACACTTTTTTAAAAAAATCAAGACTTTACAACTCACATTGATCTAGTCAGTGTTTATAACGTGGCTAGAAATTAATATTATCTCTACAGTACAAAGTTACTGAGAAAAGGAACTTAAGAGAACAAAAACAGTGGTGAAAGTGACTGAAAAACGCAGAATGTTTTGGGTCTCTTCCCCTCTTGTTTTTCTTCTAATACACTACTGGATGTTGGCCTGCTTTCCTAGTTAATAAGAAAGCGGGGTGGCACAGGTAATTAGATTTCAGCTATATAAAAATAGATGTTATTTCAGCATGAATGCTTCTTCCTACCATTCTGGAGTCCAGTTTATCAACTGAAACTGTTTAACCTACTGTATGCCCTTTAAGTTTTGGGGTTGTTTTGTTTTTACTTTCTTTATTTTGAGTAATCTTTTAAAAATAATTTAAAGTCATTTCTAAAAATGTTAGCTTTTCAGCGAAGTTGACGGTTTTGCATTGTCCAAGATTTTAAAGCTTTGATCTATGTAAATTCTGACTGAAATCTGTTTTTAAAAGTTACTTTTACAGCAAGAATGCTAAAGTCTACTATTAGCAGGAAAAGGTGAGAACATTGGTCAATAAAGCTCAGCAATGATTTGACTCCCTTCCATGGATTATGCAGAATAGGGTCATTAGCCCAAGAAAATATCAGAGTTATCTGAGGGAGAGGGGAAAAAAATTCTAAAGCACAAGAATTGGTTTAGTTACTTTTGTGCATACCACGCTACTCAACTACTTAAGACAGGAAAGGCATAAAAAATGTGTTGAGTGTTTTTAGAATCTGACTCTTTGCAATCTTCTTTCATTCTTTACAGGAAGAGTTTGAAAAGGCAATGAAATGGTATGAGTCAACACTAAAACTTCAGCCGGAGTTTGCCCCAGCAAAGAATCGAATCCGCACCATTCAGTGTCATTTACTTCTGAAAAAAGAGCGACGGTCTCCTTAGAGATCAGCATCTTTCTCTTTTTTTAAAAATGTCATTATTCTCTATTCTGCTTTTAAGTGTGCTAAGATAAATTGGTGAATCAAAATTTTTAACAAGACTTTTAAAAAGAGATGGGATTTGGATCAAGGGTTCTTTTATTTTTTTTCTCAAATGTAGGAGCATCTTTGGAAAATATATTTCACAGACCATAATTTTAAAACATCCGTGTAAATATTAAACAGAGAAACTTCCATGAATCCATGACCACCTGTACCAGGACCTAGGCACTGTTAGTTTTTCCTTAATGCTCAGATTGGCATAAGCATACAAAATAACTGGCATCGTGTCTTATAATCTAAGTCAATGGAAATACAAAGCACACACCCGTACCAAATAGTAAGAAGAGATAATCAGCAATTCATCCATGTGAAACTCATACTTTGTCCAGTCTTGTTCACTCCATACCACATTACCTGCTTTTTTGGAAGGAGAGGGACAGGATTTTAAATGTTTATAAAAAACATTAGGATCATCAAGCATTTTTGGAATTGTTTATTTCTGTTGGGGGATGAGGAGGAAATGAGGAGGAGGGAGCAGCAGGATACTAAAGTCAAAGTGGTTTTTAATCTTACTTGCAGAAAAAAAAAATGGTAAAAATCCCAATAAGATGTTCTATATTGTCTATATATTCATAGCCCTCTGCCTCCCTGAGTGGTTGATTTACTAATTCTTTGTTCACGGTATTTCTAGCCATTTCATAATAAGGTGCAAGTTTATGCTCACTCTGAGACATACTTTCAGCTGCCGAGGAGGAGGAGGGAGGCGGTGTCAAGGTATCATCAGCAAATAAGTCAGGTGGAAGATTTCCAAATCAGTTCTGTCTTTGGTTGGTGGAGGACACGATTCTCCAGACATTGTTGAATCAACAAGGGCACATATTTGAAATAAAACAAATTGTTTATGAGCAAATCACAGCTTCTCCTCTAATGTGTGTGTCATGCGCCATTTGCAAGAGTCTAGGCTTGGGGAGCTACAGCCTTTCCTCAGGAGCAGACAGAACGGGGAGGCAGGAAAGCTTTTAACACTCCTGATTAGACAATGATTTTCTGCGTATCCGTGGAAAATTCCTTGCACCTCTGTGCCTGACTCCTTTTCCATGGCAGAAAGAAATAAGGGAAAGTTAACCTAAATCAGCTGTCTCTCACATAACCTACCCTCCAGCTAGTATTGCTAAACATACTGCTTAGTGATTCTTTTTAAAGAACTAACAATGTTTATGAACTTACTCTTTTTCATTTCGGTCTTTTTCCTCTTTCAGTGATGGCAGTGTGGAAACTATGACGTCAACGTAATTTTTTTTCAATACTGTAGTTTTTTACTTCATAAAAGGATCCCTGAATATTTTTATATATACTTGAAGATGAGCAGTTCTAATGCAAATTTTACCTGTTTTATTGCAAGTAATTTTTGTTCATGTACAAAGCCTGACAGAGGTATAAGCAAGTGCTGCTGTTGGGTAGATTTTTATTAAAAATGAATTAATACGTTAAATTTTTGTCATCAGAGCCAACAGCGTGTCAGATTTTCTTCCCTTTCCAAGGCTACTTGAAGGCTGGATGTTGTTGACTGGAGACAGGTGTAGCTGTATCTATATAAATTCTGAGAGGAAGATCACTTTCTGGAAGGTCTGATACATTGCCACTAGGATCACGGACTGGGATAATGAATTACAGAGATGTCTCACATAAAGGTGTGGGAAGGGAGGAAACCAGTAAGGCAGGTACAGGTAAACAGGAAGAAATTCCATTCGAGCTAGGAAAAAGTTAGAGCAAAGGCTTTTCCTTGAACTAAAGCAGTGTACAGAGCAGCTGCTTTCATTCAGTGACATTAACTGATCTGCTTTACTTTTATATTGGTTGATCAATACTTGCGTGTCACTTAAATATATTTGGTAAATCTTCCATTTCACGTGCTAGCTTTAAAGCGTAATATGCAAAAACTTTTCTTGGTACAGAGGATCCACTTTACTGCTTGGTTTCCTAATGTGTCATATGGTCAAATCAAATGATGGCCACATGCTGAACTCTCCTACTGCATGTGTCTCACTGATGATAGGAGATGCTGGGATTTAAGTGAAGAGTAAGGCTGGTCCTTAAGAACCTGAAGCAGCAATATGTGGAGCGCAGATGGTCAGCCTTTTCTGGATCACCAAGGATTATTCTCATAGATGGCACTGATGGGCACTTAAAATTAGCTGTTAATACTCATGTCAGTTTGCGTCTTGCTTACTGCAATATTTATTTATTTTTCATTAAGAAATGCAGTAAGGTGCACTGTATACCGACATCATACAACAGGCAGAAACAGTAAGTTTGGTGTGCGTGACCATACTATAAATCGGTATTGCCACCAAAGAAATAGCAGGGTATTGCTCTTCTTGATCTCTTTGTGTTTCTAGAGAACTTGCACATTATGAATGGTTCTTGAAAACTGCAGTAGTCTGACTTCGTATAATTTTTTTCTGAATCTTGGTTTAGTACTTTAAAGGAATGTGTTCTGCCTTACTCTCGTAAAATTTCTATGTACAGCTGTTCATTTGCTACTTGGCTACTGTGTGCTGTATCTGCCATACGACTAATTTTAAAATAGTCCATGCTTCCCTCTTAACTGTATTTTCAGGAATTTTAGGTAATTTCTCTAAGTGTACTGCCTAAGCAGTATATAAAACTGAAGCAGGGCTGCAAAAAAGATCTACTCAAGCATAAACTTGACCTAACACTAGCAACAGAGTATGTCTTAAAGATTTCACCTATTGATGAATCTACTGGAGAATGATGTCGAATGGAAGGCTCTCCTTTCTCATCTCCATGTCTCCGAGCCTCCTGTATAAATACAAAGAATGGTGGTTTTGAGTGGTTTGGCTGTGTTCAAATGTTAGTCAAAGAAAAACTAATTATGCTGATCTGATGAACAGAAGACAAGTTAGGCAGCATGTTGAAAGGGAAGCCAGTGAATTTTTACGGAGCAAAGGTGCAATTCTCTGCAGGATGAGCTAGCTATTTAAGGATGGCATTCATCTCCTTCGATTTAAGCTATTTTAAAATAAGCTAAGGTAGTTGTCTAGGTTCTATCTTCAGTAAATGGAAAAGATCATTATCCTGAGAGGGTGATCCACCCTCCCTCTTGTACAGCATGACAAATTGCCTGTTCGAGCTGCCTGTTCCTTTCCATTGACTGGTGAGGTACCTTTGACCAACTGGACTTCAATATGATTTCTAATAATGAGACTTAGTAACTCATTTCATATTGACTGGCTCTGCTAAACATATCACCAAAGCAGTCTAATTTAGGGATGATATAACCATAGGTAAATGGCAAAATCCTCTCTTCTCCAAAAAGTTTTTTTTCTCAGCTGTTTTCAGAGCATACCCAGAAATTAAGTATAGGTGGGGAAAAAGTCTCCATTTGTTTGCAGATAGCATCATGTTCCTGACATCCAGGGGCTTTTGACAGCAAAAGTTCAGGGAAGAGAATCAGATACTTCTGTCTATGGAGTAGTGGTTTTGATTCACCATTGATGGCATAGTTCTACTGGTCAGGGCTGCATTGATGCCATAGAAAAAAGAAAACACCAAAATACCATGTTAGCACCCAATGTGACTGTAGCATCGCATTCAAACAACAGATTTTACAAAGCAATGGAGGCTGGGATCTTAATTACCATCACCTGTGGACACCTTGCATCACCTGTGATGGCTGATTTTTGTAGCAGAGTGAAAATACTCATCAGGAAAGCTTTCTGATGGAGCTTAGAACCTTTCCCCACTCTCTAACCCTCCCTCCTTCCCTCTTACAGGAAAAAGATTAAAAACAAACAGAAAAACCCCATAACCTCTCCCTAACAAATGTATGATACAGCCAAAGATGGTATATTAGCTGTGTTGCAGTATTGTGATGCTTTTGCTTCCCGTGATTTTCAGTGGCTGCCGTGAACTTGTCTGGCTAGCAATTTAGGACCTCCTGGGTTTAGATCTGCTTCATGAATAGTAACGTTCCTACCCTTGTCACTGTCCTCCTGTACGACTTTAGGCAAGGCATTTCCCCTCCTTGCTGTACCTCTCTTCCTCCCACACAGTCTGATGTCTTTTTAGAACATATGGGGGGTTTTGGAGCTGGAATAATTGCTGTTTGTGTCTTTGCATGAGAAACAGTTGTAGTGCCAGAGAATACAAACAGTAGCAACACAAACACAACTGTGCGGAGACCTATGAAGCAGGGAATAGGAAGAGTTTAAGTCTCTGTATCAGCACTGAAAGAGTGAAAATGCTTTAGAACTTGCCTTGGCATTCGGAAAAATGCAAGCTCCTTCTCCAGAGCTACTGGATGTTGTGTGGCAGGTTCAGGGCGGTCCTCCCATCTCAGGCATTACTTAGAGGTGTCCTTCCGGAGTGCTGCAGGTTGCCTTGATTTCTTAGAGGACTTGTTTGGGTCAACAAGACTCTCTTGAAAGAAACGTCCCCAAAGAGTAAGCTTTGTGGGGTTGCTTTTGTTGATTTTTTTTTTCCTCTTAATTTGCTGAATGTACTCAAGTGTGCGCCAGTATTGATTCAAACAAAGCAAATGGGTCCATGAACACGGAAGCTTATGAAGCTTTCCTGTCAATCTGTGGTCTTCTTGCTGAAGTCTGATGGCTGGTCGTCTGTGAGAGCCAACAGAAGGTTGTCCTGCAAATGACTACCAGGAAAGGACAGGCGGTGAGCTTCAAGGCAACTTATTTTTATTGTTATTTTTAGGGAATCTGCATAAGAGCGGTACAACCTGTATTCCGTACATATGATGTTAAAAAAGTGAAAGTCTGAATTAAGTGAGAGGGTTCTTGTACTTTAAGCTTTTCTCATTTTTAAGTATTGAAAAGCTCAGGGTTGATTAGGAACAGTGTTTTGATAAGGGTGACTGCTTAAAAAAGCAGCCCCTCAAACTTTGCAAGTAGTTGATTTTTTTTTTAACCTTCTAAACTTAATGACCTGCTTCTAGGTTGCAGAGCAAAAATAATAGTGACTGAGTTCAGTAGTCCCAGAGGAGGTGCAATGACAGTGCCACGGAAGGAACAGTTTCAAATACAGGTGAACTAGCTTTGTGGTATTTATAATCTAGGGGGATTGTTTTAAGGCAGGTGTTTTCATTTGCTGAGGTTTTTTTCTTTAATCTAGTTTCAGGCTGCTCCTTCCATGTTCAGTCCTTCAGAATCGGGTTATTACTAGTCTAATAGAGTTTTGCTATTTATATTTATTTCTGCCCACGGCATGCCAGGTGTTCCACAGAAGAACCAGTCTCTGCTCTGAAGGATGTACAGCCTCAGACGTTGGCCCACAGTAGACTTCCAGTGGTTACAGACTTTGTGGAGCTCATTCCATGGCCAAGGATCAGACAGCTGTTCAGTCAAGCCTTCTGGCTGCAGTCCTTCCACGGTAACACCACTGCTGGGCTTAAAATCCAAACAATCCACACTTCTCTGAGAAGACAGTACTCTGCCAAATCAAGCAGTCATCGTTCTAGTACAATTTAATAGAAAACTTTCAAGCTGAATTTTTGACTGTTCTGCTTTTTGATCTAAATCCAATCTTGTCTTCTCTCTACGATTGTCTAATTCTACTGTTGTTTTTTATAAAAACGGACTATTTCCCAAAGCTGCAGGTGTTACAGATTACAGTATGATAGCATGAGTTACCACTATGTCTTATGAGTGCCTTTTGCTCTACCCTGTCTTGTTGAGGAGCAAAGAAGTAATATTTAAAAGTTATTAAGAGACACTAACTTGTGGGCAGATGCAATCCAAATAAAATGAATGGATGGAGGAATCCCAGATGAAGCCAGTTTTATCCAATTGCCATACCAGGAGCTAAGGTAAGAAATCACATTCTCCAGGAACAGGGAAAAGAAACCAGGCTTTAGTGGTGAGACACTCAGGGGAGGAAGAGAAAGCTCCAGGTAAAAGCAAGGAAGCCAAGGGTCCTGCTTTTGTAGCATCAGCGACTGTTTCTTATTGCAGGACCAGACAAGGTAAAAAGAACAAAGAGGTGGCCCGAGTGGATGGTTCCTTCTGGTTTTCTGGAGTAGTCAGGGAAGAAGGACATCTGAGAAGCCATGAGTCAGTGCTGAAAAACTGCTGCAGACGGTGGGTCACGTAGTCCTCTGCATGTTGAGATGTGCAGTGTGTCCTCGTAGTCTTTGGAGGACGAGAGCTGCTCATCCTCCCCAGCCGGCACAGGCGCGGGTGCCGAGGGGCGAACATAAGCACAGAAACATCCCCCGGACGATGGGACGATAGATCCCAGACCACCCTCCCCGTGCCAAGGGAAGTCCCCGCGCCTGGGGCAGCATGCCTGCGCTGCTCTGCCCAAAGGGCGGCATCCCTCCCTTTGAACGCGGTTGTGTAATACTGCGGAGTTCTGTCCCATGACTGTCAGTTCATTTTCTAAATTGTAGGTATTTTAGCATCCAGTCACCTATGGCAGGGAGTTCCAGAGTTCAGCTTGGTTTCCAGTGAAGGAGTATCTGTTTGTTTTGAACCTGCTAGTTTCATGTGATGCTTCCTACTTCTTGTATTAGAAGAGACCACGAAGAGTTGTTTCCCCTCACCTTTTCCATTACATGCTTATCTAAGACAAGCCTTTTTGACTAAACCGAGGCCTGACTGGACTTGGTTTGGCTTTTAGCCTATGACTTGTTTGGGAAAGTAGAACACTTGCTCAACAGCAAAAAGGAGACTGTACAGCATCTGCAATCTGCTTTTTTTCTGACTTTTCCACCTGGATTGCAAATACTGCTGGAAAAGTAGTGTCAGGATGTGATTGGGGTAACTGAGGTGTTGACATTGGGGTGGCCAGTCTGCAGTCCACACACCAGATGCATCTTCTGTCCCACTGGCTCTCGCCCTCTTTCTCAGGTGCAGTGGGGTCTGTGTCTTGTCCTGCGGCACGGGGACGTGCCTGCGAGTGGGGTCACCTGAGGGAGAGTTTTCTATGCAAGCGGAGAGCATGATGTTATGTGTGTATGTCCCTACGTATGGACGGATGCGCATATTTGCATAACAAAAAGTACATGACACGTGCCCTAGCTTCCCATGTTACAGAAACAGGACACCTGTTTGCTGGTCATTTGATGATCATGCGTCTGGCCGCACAAGCTCAGTGGGGTCACAAACAAATGCTTTTTGAAAGACTCTGTACTAGATGGCATTGTCTGCCCTGCCACACCAGTATCTTTGCATGCCAGCATATTGAATGCATTGGTGCACCACTATGAGAAATGACCCTGTGTTTAATTGTGACCACGGGGTATAAAATAAATCACCGATTCATTCATTCAGCCCGTTCTATTAACCATTAGACTGCCATAATGAACATTGGTACTAAAACCTTTGTAATCTGTGTGTTACCTGTTGATTGCAGTAGTGCCTTACGGTCGTCTTCAGTGAACTGAGAGAAGTGAACTGAATGATCTTCCAAAGCCTAATTAATTAATTCCTGACTCTCATCACAGGGCAATTTTAATTAATGGGAGCAGCTTGGTCAGCACATCAGGTTGCAAGAGCTCTGCAAGGGTTCTTATCCTCGTCACTGTAGGTTTACATGGGCCTTCCTTTAAATTTCTATAGCGACAGCCCCCTTCCGCCCATATACAGTAGCCATCCTTAGCAGCAGCATCACTAAAAGCTCTTAAACAACTGGGTGGCCACAACCTGACTGAAGTCCTCTCCAGCTGGGGCAGAAAAGATAGCATTTCCTCAGGAGCGGATCAGATCAGTGCAGCACTGATGCTGGTATCCTGACAGAGAGCCCTGTGTCCCCTTTCATAAACAGGGTATTTTGTGCTTTTAGAAACCCAGAGTGTTTCTTATGAACCACTTTCCCCTAAAATGTTTCAAAGACATTTTGACCAGAGGAACAAACAATTGGGCATATTTTAGTGTAGGCAAGGCTTTTTTTTCTTTAATCGAAGGACCTGCAAGAGCAAAAAAAGAAAAAAGAAAAGGGGGGGTGGGGGGTGGGAACCCTGGGTGGGAGTTTCCTTAGAAACTCTTCAGAAGAGAAGCCAGGTAAAACCCCTTCTGTGCTGCCCGTAGTTTCAACCTTCCTCAGTGCTTGGTGGAGGAGTAGAGCCTGCCCATTAGCTATGTGAATCCAAGGACAGGGCTTTCGTATTTCTTTCCATCTTTTTATTTATTGGCTTAGCGCTGAGCTCTTTTTTCTTTTGACTTTTTTTTTTTTTTTTTGAGTGACTGAGTGGCAGTTGTACTTCTTTCAGTCTAGATAGCATGTCCTAGCACATCAGGTTACTGTGATTTGTCTGTTCAACATAGAACCCTTCAAGGTAGTGAAGAAGAAGAACAAGACTTTCTAATATTGTCAGCGTGGCACTAGGAAGTTTGAGAGGGGAATGAGAAGTGTCAATGAATTTGTAATTTTAGTTAAATAGATGATATTTAGTAGAATGAACCACAAGGGCACAGCAGATAAGATGGAAATGAATTCATCCCTGTGACTCTTTTGCTTCGAAGTGCCACCAGCAATCCTCGATTACCATCTTGTACCCTTGCTTCCACACTACTCCTGAGGTCTCCAGAAAAAAAGGATCCTGGCTTGGTTTTGGGGTGATGAGTATTACTCTTTTTTATTTTATTTTATTTTTAATCCTCCTGGGATCCTCCCTTACTCACAGGGAAGTGGCTTCTTCTCAGGGATGTGGTGACCACCACCTTTACCTCCCAGGCACCCACATTTCTCTGTGCCCCACTTCATCCACGTTGCACAGCCCGGCCACCCCTACGAGCACTGCTGACAGCTCTGAGCAAATGAGGAGACAGTGAAGGCCGAAGGAAGATGGGGCTCTGGAAAGAAACCAGGCAGTGGCAGCTGTCAGCCTCTAAGTGCTTCCCCTGTTCCTTACTGTCTCCTCCAGCCTCTTAGAGCTGCTGTGTGGGAGGAAAGAGCAGCACCAGCAGCTGGAGGGAGGTGGGAGGAAGAAGAGGGAAGAGCACCTGGGGGCTGAGAGCCAGCCTCACTGCTCCCTTTTGCAGCCCCCTCCAGCTGTGGTTTTGTCACCCACCAGGTAGCCAAAGGCGCTGAGGAAGAGGTAGTGGTGTGAGCAGTGGCTCGTGGGGTGATGCCCTCACCTCCCTTACCATGTTTCTGCCTTTCTCCATGCCAGGAAAAAAGGCATTACTGATACTGAACCACTCCAGCACTATCATTGCCTCATTCCCTGTACCTCTAAGTTAGTGAATGGGCAGCTGAAGCAAAGGTAAGAAGTGCCCAAGGACAAAATGATTACGGCCTCCTCTCCAGGCATATTTGGACTTGGATCGACGGTCCATCCAACTAGGAGCAGGTAAGAATTCTCCCATCCCAGTACACCTGTCTTATCCCACAGACTGTCCCAGTATCTTCCCTGGGGAATTTGTGTGATGCGAGAGCCTCGCAGCCCTGCGCCAATCTGGGAGCATCAGGTTTCCCGCGCTGCAGTCGTGCCCCCTGTCCCCCTCCTCTGCCACCGCAGTCTTGGTCTCCACTGACTTCTCTTTCTCAGGTCCCAGTTTTTGCCCTGCCTGGCTTTGTGGGACAGCTTTGGCCCTGGGACTCCCCAGCAGGGCAGTTTTGTGCCTACACACCCGCAACACTGGAGCCTCCTCGATACCCACCCAGCCTCCTCCCTGCCTGTCCAGGGGCTCCCTGGGCTGAACCCCTCGCTGCTGATCCATGTCAACTCTCCTTTCCCTGTTGGGCTTTGACAGTGGGACGTTTCCCACTGGGGCGAGGCGGCGACGGTCACGATGACTCCCCAGTACCCCCACTTCGGGGTAAACTAACACCTTGGAGGGAAGCCTTTCACGCCGGGAGGGTGGGGGGCTGTCATGTCGCAGATGCCCCGGTCCGCGCCCCCTCGAGGGGGGCAGAGTACCCGGCACCTCTCGCCGGCAGAGGCAAAAGCTGCTCCTGCCGCAGCTCGGCAGTGCCGGAGGCGGGGGGAGCTCGGGGCAGGGTTGGGGGCGGCGGGGAGGCGCCTTCCCCCCGCACGGCCTGCAGGTGGCAGCCGGAGCCCAGCTTGGCGGCGGCGGGGAAGCCGGGCCGGGAGGCGCAGCGCCCCGCAGCCGGGCACCACGGCACGGCACGGCCGCCCCGTCGCGCCCCCGCTGCCGGGAGCTGCCACTCCTGTGCCCCCCCTGGGCGGCGGGACCCCCCCATCTCTGCGGGCGAGGTGCCCGCCGCCGGGCTCTGGCTCCCGTCGGTTTGTCCCTGTGCCGTGCTCACACACACACCCACACACACCCCCGCACGGAGCGCTTCCCCGAAATGAGACTCGCGGGTCCTTACGGGGTCCCAAATCTCCGCAGCCTCCGCGGTGGGTGACAGGCCGGGTCACCACAGCATGGCCCGCCCCACGCTTGGGGCACGGCAGGACGGGCCCCACCGGCGCGTTGGGGCTCAGGGCTGCGGCCAGCCGACTGCCCCCCCGGCCCAGAGCGGAGCCGGGAGGGGGCTGTCCTCGGAGAGCAGCCCCGGGCGGCCGGGGAGGGCCCCCCCCCGCTCCCCTCCGTGACCGAGGTGCTCGTGGGGTGCCCACCTCTGCCCAGGTTCGACCCCCTGCGTTTCAGGGTCGGGGCGAGGGGGGAGTGCGCGTCTGGTGCGTTGTCGGTTCTTTTGGCGATGGAAGACCCCGTGGCACCGCTTTGGGAAAACCAGGCTTTGCTGTGGTGTTTCTGAGACCCACCCTGCGTGGGGCTGCGCGCCGCCTTCGCTTCGCCCCCCTGCAGGAGCAGCTCCCTGTCAGGTTGAGCAGCTTTAGCCGCTCCGTCAGACCCGGGGGGCCCCGTCTGAGCTACTCGGGGTGCGAACCCCCGCGACCCCTCTGGCCGGGGCGCAGCGGGGCTGCTGGCCGCTCCCCGCCGCCGCGACGGGACGGACGAGGGGCGCGGGGGGGAGAAGGGGGAAGGGCGGTGGCCCAGCAGCCCCAGGCTGGTAGCCCCCCACTCCGGTGCCAGCTCTGGCTGCAGGGAAACCACCCGCCTCGCCCCCGCCCGGCGAACGGCCCCGGGGGCGGCTGCGGCTTCCCCGGGAGGCTGAGGGGGGACCTTCCCCCCTGCCCACACCGTCTGGAAACCGGGGCTCTTTAAAAAGGCGGGGGATCCGGGACCCGGGGTGCCGGGGGTGGAAAGACGGGGGCGGTGTGGTGTTACCGGCGATCCCCTCCCGGGCAGGCGGTGTCCAGCACTGTGTTTCTGAGGGGTTTACCCACTTCAGCTCTAGATAGTGCGAGGGAAAGGTCTGCCCATCAGGAGATGTCTCCTGGCGATCCTCACAGCCCACCGAAACGCTCCTTTGTGCCGGCTCACGCCGATCCGCCCTTCGGGCTGCGTTGTGCAATTCTCTCGCCTTTCACTGTAGGTTGTTATTTTGGCCCAAACCTTAGTCACAGCTGGGCTAATCTATATATATTTCACGAATTTCACGATCTTTCCTTTCAAGTTGACCCTCCTCAGCTCCCTTACCAAATCAGTCCCTCACCTCTACGTGCCCTCCAGCTCCTCACGCCAGCCTACCTCCCCAGAGCTCAGGGGACAGCCTATTCGCAGGGAGTTCCCTGCTCACCTTTCCTGCCTCTGGAGGAGGCAGAGGCATTATCCAGCATTGCATCTGTCCTGAAACGTCTGTAATTCAGACTAGAAGCCACCTCAGGCTCTGTCAGCCTCAAACCTCTCGGGCTGGATTCATACTCGGAGAACAATGACACCGCTTTCTTCCAAACTGATTTAAATTCAGTCAAAAATCAAACAGAGGAGTCACGCTCAGGGCTGGGCTTGGCTCAGGACCTGGGAGCGAAACATTGGAGCTTCTCATCTGTCGGTCACCAGTCCTGCTGAGACAGGTGACAGCTGCCTGTTTGGAGACCTAGAGGGGCAGAGCTGGAGAGGTGGTGCAAGCATAACCCATCTCAAGTCCCACCACCGTTTAATAGTCCCAGCTCAGACCCCTGGAAGGTGGTGGGAGGTGAACTGGGATTTTGCCCCTGCAGGGTGTGGCACTGGCACTGAAAGCTAAAGTACACAAGCTATGGCCACAGTGGGGACTTGTCCTGCCCGTGTCTATGATGTCTTTAATGTCTTAGGGTACGTAGAGGACTGCGGTCTACAGGGCTCTCAGTCTGCCCCCCATTTGCCAGCTTGAAATGCTCTTTAAAATGTATTAAAAAAAAAAAATCCAAACACTATTAAATGCAAAGAAATCATGAAAAACAACAAGGAACAAAAGCTCTCAATCCTAGCTGAGCACTGCACAGACAGGAACCTGCTCTGACGTACATGAGCACCCCATAGGGATTAACTCTCTCCTGCCCAACAAAGCCAGCCTTCTAGTTTCTACTTTGCAGCACATTTTGTGTGCTACAAATGTATTTAATCTAGCCAGATAGGGAGAGTAAAAGATACAGGCTTAGTACCTATCTGCAGTTGCCTCCACCCAAAAAAAACTCCACAACCCTGGTCCAGGTTTTTTCTGCCCATATGACAGATCCAAAGAAATTGCCCTTATGAAGCAGACACAAGAAATAGGCAGTGGAAGTCTAAAGCAAAATGAAAAGGAGAAGCTCTTGGAGTCATTTTCCCCTTTGCTTTCCTGTAGTAAATATGCAGAAGGGAGGCTATTGCACATTTACTACCAACCAGTTAATATTTTGCTAGCCTCACCCCTTAACTGAGGTTCCTAAAGCCCTTTGCAGCCACTGCTTCGTTCCATCTCAGGTACCCCCATCTAGGAGACAGCTGGTGTTATTAACCCCCCTTATAGAGAGGGGCAATGAGCCACAAGGGGGGACTTGTGTAAAGCCACCTTGCAGGCAGTACCCGGAACAGAAATTAGGAGGTGGGATTCTCAGTTTTGACTTTAACCTTCAAGTCAGGTTTCCTCCCTTTCCCAAACCTGCAGTGCCAGACCACTGCAGTATCAAACATGCAACAGCATCCTCCATCTTCTTGCCATCTTTGGTACCATGTCAGGGTGGAGGGACATGCAGCCTGCAAGCCTCCAGACTCTCACCTGCCTTTCTAGGAGACTGCCATTTAGAAAACTGGACGAGGAGATTCGCGCTTTTGGCTATCTGCATTATCCTTCATTTCTATAATGGAGCATCATCGCTGAGGAGGGAACTACACAGAAATTACTTGCTTCAGGTACTGTGTCACTGCATCTGTCCCATGTTTAAGCACAGTGAGAAGGTCTGATGTTTTTCCTGATGTACCACATACTCCTATTCCATTTTTTTTCCCTGTATCTGTGGGCAATTCAAAGTCTCACCATGGGACCGCCTGCGCAGGGATACAGCCCATAGCAGGTCTCAGCTGTGGCTGCAGCAAGAAAAAATGGGAACAGTGTAGAAGAATTTTTCCATTGCCATGACAATTAAGGCATAGCTTTGCCTAAATGAGTTTGTCCTTCTCATCCTAATCAGCAAATTTTGAGTTCTGTTTTTTTTACTTTCAGGTCTGACTGGACACAACTAGCGTCTTGGGGTGCCTGACTGGTATCTGCATGGGAGATGTGTAGACATCGGCTCTCTGTTTCTCTGATAACCACTTACCATGCTACAGAATGGGACCTGAGCAAGAGGCTCCATAGCATCTGAGATGGCAGTGAAAATCCCGTGACAGAGGGTAGATCCTTGGAGACAGGTAGGTCATAACAGGTATGATGTTTTCCTTGGGAAAGCCAAGTGTAGAATATTTATTAGTTTTCACTTTACTGCACCAAAAGAAAATCACAAAAAAAGAAATTGAAATTTGTCCCTCAAAAGAAAAGGGGGAAATGGCTTCTTGGGAAGAAGGGATTTATGGTAGGAAATTCCTCACATCTGCACATCTGTTCTAGAAATGGAAAATGTTCACGAGCTGTATCCAATCACTTAATTGAAATCTTTTCCTAAAACACCACCTCCACTTTTCTTGATTTTGAGATGGTACTATTCTGAATCTGTACTTTGAGTTCATTCTAAAATGAGATAACACTAGGTTGAAGATGCCTAGTTAGCATTGCAGGAATGTGGTATGAGACATTCAGGTGTTGCACGGTATGAAAAGTATGGTGGACTGATACGGAATTCAAAAGCATGCCACCAAGCTTCTGGCTGATCTTGCTAATCAGTTTGCCTTGTGTTTAATGTGTTTGTGCTCTCCACATGTCAGTGCAGTGTAGAAGTGTTGGGGGAAGCACCGTACATGACATCCTGGACTTTTCCAAGCCTCTTGTCTTCCTCTTGACTGTGCCTAAGGACCTTGCCCTTTGTGGGTATCTGTCTAGGAGCAAGTGCAAAGTTTGAAAGAGAAGTCTCTGAGGGTATTGTGGCACGAGATGGGGGAGAAAAGAGGGAGGAAGCAGAAGCTGACAATCAGAATCTGAAAAAAAACACTAGTTTCAGGCTTGTGTTGCTCAAAAGCCACTGTTTGATGGTATTTGACCAGAAATGAGAACTTCTCAGCTAAGATCAAGCAGACATCAGCGTGGCTCAATGTTTCTTGAACACTACAGAGGAAGGTTTAAAATCCCTTTGGTGCTCCTAATTGCTTAACATTTATCTACCTCTAGAAAGTCCAACAAAGACTGGTTTTCATATTGCTTTAAGTGTTCCAAAAACTTGGGCTAGAAACCTAAAATCTTCCTCATCGATGGCCCTCCTGTTAGCAATGAGACCACAGCATCACAGATCCTCTTAAGGATCTTAAGTTAAAACCCCTTTCTTCCAGCGCTGCTCTTCATGTCTCCATTTGCTAATTGTGAATATGGAAACTTGATAGCCAGAGACCTCATGCTAGACCCTTACAGATCTCCAGATTACACAGCCATAATTAAATTGAGGAGAGCAGAGGGAAAGGAATTAATATTATAAAAAAAAAAAATTAGGAAAGAAAGAAAACAATGACAACCTAACCCCCAGAAATCAAATCCATGACAATGAGTTTAAATGTATGGTATGTGGCCAGTAACATATGAGTCACTTGAGCCTATCTTTATAAGAGCAGCAAAGTATGAATAAAACACCCAGCTGGCATGGTGCCACTGTCCCTGTAGATATATCAGAGCATAACAGCAGCCTGCATTGTCAGCTAGAGGCTTATTGTCATCAAGGCCAACAGAAATTTTAGTCCTGGTGCTCGGGTAAAAGTCATCCTACACCTCAGCCTCCTATTGCAACTCTTCCTCGGAGCTGTCTTCCACAGCTGTATTTCTCTTCATTGCCTTTACACCCCCGTTTGATTTTCATGATCCCGAGAGAGTTTTCAAAAGAAGTAATAGTAGGTACCTGGGTCTCTTCCTCTTGTAGTTACATTGCCCACAACTCTTAACAGCTCTTCAGTGCAGGTTCAACCTACACTTGCCTTAATGTTTTTGGGCTAACTGAGAAGCTGGTTGCTGCTGGTCGGCATTAACAATCCAATGCATGGCCATGAAGTCCTTCTTACATGGTGTGACCACGAACCTTGGCCTGGCCCATCCAGGTTCTCCATTTGGGGACATGAATGTGGCCAAGGCTGAACCATTGCACTGCAGCACAGAGAGGTCCTCTGTGAAACGGAGATTGTGGCATAATGGATATTGGCAAAGCCTTTAAAAAGGTTGAACTGACATCTGTGAGGAATGACGTCGGTTACGGTTGACTCTACTCCAGCTAGCAGCACGGATTAGATAAGCAATACAGGTGCCCTCCGGCTCTGCTGTTCTGTGACAACCCCCTTAGAGCAGTTTCCACCGCCATTAGCTTGATGAGCCATCACAACCAAAACGTAAAGAGGCAACAGCCTTTCTCATTTTGGGAAGAGACCTTGTAGTAAAAATTAGTGTACTTCCAAACCTCTGACTGTGTAGATACAGATACGTCACAAATGCAAAAGATGGTACCCTGCCACAATTGAGACCAGGGTCCATCTCATCTGCTGCCAAGGAGCAGACTAGAAGGAGGTTGCAAGGGCAAGATTAGTTTCCCAGAAATAGCTGGTCTTCTACACCACGCCTTTCTTTACCAGTGCGCTGACATGGCAGCCGTGTTGTGCTAAAAGGTCAAATCCATTCAGTTCCCGTGCTGTAGCTCCAGTGCCTGGGGGCTTGCACAGCACATATGCTAACTTACCCCCGCCTCCAGCCCCAGGTGAAGCAGCCCTCTCCCTTGTGGAGGGAAGCCTGGAAGAGGGAAGAGTTTGCATGAAGTGCTAGATGGGCAGTGGGAGCACAAGCCCAATCACATCATTCGAGCTGCGCTCCTCAGCCCCTAATCCCCAAAAGATGGGGTCTCTTCTTGGTGGCTCTAAATGGGAGTAACGCGTGAATTCCTAAACGAGTGAGGGAATTATGCAACGGTGAGGCAACTGATCTCATGTTTGTAGCACTGGGGAGGCGAGGAGGAGCCCTCCCCCGCGTCTTACCCAAGAAGACAGTGAGTTGGGTTTCCTTAATGGGAATCCCTCCACTGCTTCTCCCCCAAATCCCTAGCTCGTGCGTGTGGGGTGTGCCGTCTGTGCCTCAGATGGGTGGAATGAGTCTGTCGACTTATTTTTCATTCAAAGGTTTAGCTGAAGATAGATTTGAACTCCACACGTATATTTAAAGGGAAATTTTTTCAGCAAGTGTAGTATGCTTAGCCTGAAATGCCCACCTCTATCCACCCCTCTCCCTCTGGGGAAAGGAGGCAGCTCGGTTCTGTTGCCTCTCACTATATCTGTTTGTAAGAAAGTTGTGAGGGAAAAGCTCAAATATGTGGGCTGAGCACTCCAAGATAAAAAATAAAAATAAAAAAATAAAAAAAAACCAGCAAGATCCTCACAAGCGAGCTGACAGCTTGAAGTTCACCCTGATGTTGGTGAAGACCAGTTGAGGAAGTGGAAGGGCTTTGTCTATTCCTAGCGGTGTGGTGTGTGTTTGCGTGCAGGGCAAGTTAAGAAATCCTCTAGTTGGGAGCTCCCCCACGTTCCCAAACTTTTCAGCATCTTCTGTCACTTAAATTTCATTTACTCAGAGTTCAGAAGCATTCAAAAGTCATTGATTAATCTCACCCCATGGCTTCCACAGCTACTCCTGCTCTATCCTGCTGGGTAAGGTAAGACAACTTACCCAGGTCAGACCATGGGAGAAGCAAGAGAAAGCCTGAGGAGCACCTGCTCCCAGAGCTTTCCTACCTGTCAGACCATGTCTGTTCTCTCTTCACTTGAGTGTGGGGCAAACTTGGCACCCGAATGGGTTTTGCCAGGAGGTAGGTGTGTATTTGCGTGTGCAGATCTGGTAATTAACTGCCATAGTTGCTGAAGGCTAGCTCCCTCCTTGGAGGCCATAGAGGAAGATGACCATCCCAGCCTGGTGTGACTGGGGAGTGGGGCTGAGCCCTGACCAGGAGGTGGGGACAGGGGACAGGTCGTGGCCCTTCGGGAGTGGATTTCCCCATTGTCACCAGGACACCCCTCTGGGGGAAGAGCTAGAGCCCCCCACACCAGGTGTCTGAGCCGCCAGGCTGGAGCCTCCTCTGCCATCACCTCCCCGGGGACCAGACACCCTTGGGCTGGGGCTGACTCAGCTCAGCAGAGGCCAGGAGGGGGGACACCCCACCAGGCAGCCCCACAGGCACCAGGGCCAGGCAGCAGCGACTTGACAGCAGGCATCTGCCGCCCTGAGCCCTGGGTGCCCCCGTCTGCTTGCCGGGGTGGAGGCAGGGGCTGCCGGAGCCCCACAGCCAGACGGACTGCAGGAGTGACCATAAGTTGGAGGGGCCCGTGTCCCCCCACCATGCTGGGCCTTGGCAGGGGAGGGCGGCTCTGACAGCTATGTCCCTCCACGAGAGAGAGTAATAGGAAAATTTCTGGGATTTCTGCTTCTGTAAACCATCCTGCTTGTGAAATAGCTAAGCAGAAACAACTAGGAGGAAAAAAACTGAAGCATCTTCTTGATCACATGGAGGGTGTTGTGCTAAGATGGAAAAGCTGGCTTTGTGTCCTGGCAGTGTCACAGACTCCCTCTACAGCCTTGGGTGAGTCACCCAACTTTCATTTACGCAGCTATAAAGTAAGTGTAAAGGCTTTTTTCCTTTTGTCTTTAGTATTTTTTTTTTTCCCTCATTCTCTTCTTTTCACATGTTAAGCTTCTTGGGCAGCCTCTTAATACTGGGCATGTATAGCTCCTAGCGTGCTATGGTGCAGATCTTATTTGGTTGTTTACCTCCTCTCATAACATAAATGAAAATTCACTATTAAAATCCCTGTATGAATACCGAGATTGGGAGAGGTTATTTTGGGAAGGACAGGATGGAGGGGAAAAAAAAAAAGGGATTTTGTTAAAATGCAGACACTGCCCTTCCTAAGCCAGGCTGAGTTAGCATCCCAGAATTGGGTAATAAATGCTACTTTTTTGTGTGTCCATCCCTGCCTTCAGTCACTCTGAGCTGAACCTTTCTGCTGCAGTGTATGTTCTGTCTTTAATTAAAAAAAGGAAAAAACACAAAATAAAATAAACCCCCAATAATATAATTCTTCTCCCACTGCCTGAGTCTCTGCACCAGGGAACTGTGAATAATCTCCCAGTGCAAACAGCCCCCTGTGTAAAAATAGCAACACAACTGCAAACTTCAGGGTAATCACTGCTTGATTTCAAAATATTTGTTCTGCTTCTGCCCTGTCCTTTATCTCTCAGGCCTCTATATGTCACTAAAGCAACATTCGACAGTTCCTCGCCAGGTCTGCCTCCTCCAATGTGCTCCACCATTATTAATGGAAACAATCTCCATCTCGGAGTATTTAAAAATATACCCTTTTCTAAATATAGGCAATCTGTGTGTGCTTAACTACTACAGGGCAGAATGAGAGGGACCAAAATATTGACATTCACTGGGTGTGTATAATTTGTTTTGATTCCTGCTTTCTCTCTCCCTCCCTCACCCCCCCGCCATGCCAATCTGTATATTACCCACACACCTTGGTGGAAAATCTGTTATTATTTAGCATGAGGAATGTGGCTGCTGCTTGGAGCCTGGCTCCAACGGAGTTTCCTTTGTTTATTTTTCCATCCTCTGTCCAAACGGTGTCAATGAGAGCGGAGCTTACGGAGCTATTTATAGCCTCTCGCCACACTAAGCTGCACCTTGCCAGCAGCAGCAGCAGCAGCGGCGGCAGCAGCTGCCCCCGGGGGGGACAGGAGGGGACAGGGCAGGCCATGGGGCAGGGCAGGGCACAGGGCCCCCGGGCAAGGAGAGGAAAGCCTGGAAGGCAAGGAGGGGCAGGATGTGGAGCAGAGGAGGTATGTGAAGCCGGGGGGGCATGGCATGGAGAAGAGCAGTAGATGCACAAGGGAAGCCATCTCAGACACTTGGCGGGGGACAGAAGCTGGAAGCACCAAAAAATTTTTTTGGGAGAGACTGAGGGAGGGAGATGGGAGGCAGCTATTCCCCAGTTAGCATGGGGGCTTTGAATGAAACCGTCTTGGGGCAACCCTTGCCTGGGATCTGGGAGTGCCTGGAGCTGGTCAGAGTGAGACCTGCCTCTTGGGAAGCGGACTGGGGGGATGCAGAAACATCCCATCTCACCCAGTACAGAGAGTTCAAAAAAGAGCAGTACTGGAGTTCGTCCCATGGGGAGAGAGTGACTGGTCCGGTGAGAGTTATAACTGGGAGTGGGGGACTCTGGGCTTGTGTGGCCAATTGCTGCAGGGGACTGGTTGCAGGGCGTGCTCCCCACCCCTTCCCCGGCATCTTCCCTGTTTTGGGGTGCCGGGCTCTGCCCTTGGCTGCAGCGGAGGGGCAGAGCCATGGCATGCGTGCAGCAACCCCCACGAGAGGGTCTCGCTGCCTCCTCCCCAGCCCCCTCGGCTCTCCCTGAGCTCAGCCTTTTCTCCCACCGCCGCGCCTGGCCCCTCTCCCCGGGGGTCCTGCCTGCCTCCCGCGCCCCACCAGGGACGTTTCCCCTCCCTGCCCGTGGGTGGGTTTGATTCGTGCCTGGCTTTATGTGCAGACGTGTGCTGGTGGCAATTACCTAAAGAGGGGTGAGGGCAACCTACTCGGTAACAGCGGCAGAGCTCAGGGGCTCGGCTGGCGGCTGTGTTTTGTTGTTTTTAGCGTTAATAAGCTTGCCCTTGGTGCAGTCTGCAGGGCTTGAGGTGCTGACTAAGGAGCAAAAATCTGGGGAAGGGGGGGAGCGGGAAAGGGATCCCTCATTTGGGAACGCGTACGCATGCTTTTCCCTGAGTAGGTGTCCAGAGTCTAGGGCCACCCTATTTTCCTAACAACGGGGTGCAGAGAAAAAGCTGCAGTTTCTGCTTGAGGTATTGCTTGAGCTGGCAGGGAGAGCTGGGCTGGCCAGATGGAGGGATGAGAGGGAGGCAGGGAGAGAGAGGCAGGCAGGGATGGGAGGGGGGAGAAGGGAGCTAGACACCTACGCAAACACAGAGTGAGAGGAGATCCTTGGATGCAAACACAGACACAGGCGTCCTCCTCCTCCTCACATGCCCCTGATTCATTTCCACATGCCATACACGTGACATGCTAATTCAGGGCTACTACAGAACTCCAGGGCGAGAGAAGAACAGAAGAGAGAAATAAAGCCCAGTAAGACACCAAGCTGCAGATTTTTGGAGGGGATTCAGCGCAGCCTAGCCCTACTCTCGCCCTGCGCTCCCTCCGGGTGGCCAGAACCCCGGGTGGCCCCGCAGAGGCCTCACCGGGGCGCCCCCCGCCTCCTCAGGCCCCCACACACCACCACCTTGCAGGAACGGTTCCACGTGAGCCCCGCGCACAAAACCAGCACTGTGCCAGCGCACAACCCACCCGTCCCTGGGACATGGGGTTCCACCCACCGCAGGCTCCCCTCCGTGTCCCTGCGGCACTGGGCAGGCTGGGGAGGAGAGAGCCACGCTCTGCCGAGCCACAGCCTCTGCCTGCCACACTGAAACCGGGGACTCGGCGAGCTTGACTCTATATTTAAACACAGGCACATAAGCCCTATGTGCTGGGGGGCAAATAAGCTCCAAACAACCCCGTTACAAACCCCAGAGATCCCCAGGGTAAATGTTATCCAGCAGTGGGATAGAAAATTGTCCTCACTGTAGCTCACATACCCACCACCGTCTCCGGCACTTGGTGCCCTTGCCTCCCTCCATTCCCAAATTACAAGAGGCCACCTGCACTGGTGACTCCGACAGTCACGTCCCCACTGTGCCAAGGAGCTGGAAAGGAGGAGAGGAAAAATCCGAAATACAGCTCCAGGTGTTGGTGGGCTGGTGTAGCTGTGGCAATATGACTGCTCCAACTCCACCGGCGTTTACAGGTAATGGATGGCATAGTTTTATCCTCCATCCTTGTACCTTTGCCGAGTTTATGCAGCGCTTGCTTACCATTCGCTCTTCTAATGCTGGGTCTGAAATGAATGAACCACCTGGATTCACCATTTCTGTCATGCCAAAACGATGTCACTACCAAGGGCTCTGCAGCCCATCACCAGCCAGCTTCCTCCCACCCCCTGTTTAAGGATGCATCGATGCAAAGACATGGAGAGTGTCACCCCTCGGGCGCTAACGGCTGTTCCGGGGACATGGGCAGGGGAAAGCAGAGTTCCTCTTCAAGGGCACCTTTGCCCCAGCGTGAGTGGGCAAGGACTCTCATCTCAGCCGTCCTGGGTGAACAGCACAGAGAGGGGACCGGGTTCCTGGTGCGCAATGTCCACACCAGAGCAAACGTGATGAACAAGAATGAGCAACCCTTCGAACTGCACTTGGGAGCGGTGGTGGCCAGCAGCGGCAGGGCTGGACTTCTCCTCGGGAAAGAACCAGCACTGACAGGGGCTTCCAGTGCCCTTGGGGGTCAGCCTTGAACCTCCCCCCAGCTCCCGTTGCAGCAGGTCAGTCTGATGTGGGCTCAGGCCTGGATAGTAGGAAGTTCAGGTGAAAAGATGCTCTTTCCTTCAAAGGGGCAGATTATTGCACTCCGGGCAACAGAGAGGAAAATCCCTAGACCTCTCTCCTACACCCTCACTTCTGTTGGCAAACCAGGCAGGGGGAGGTACCAGCAACATCAGGGAAGAACTGTATCTCAGCAGAGGCATCTTTGTATTAATTTCCTCATTAACTTAGTGAGCGTGAGACAAGGGACTTAGAAGAGTTGACCTCTGTAGCATGGAGCACCAAAGATAGTTTGGGCTATATTGGATCCTTAGGATGCTTTTGCTAACTAGAGTAACCCTCCAGACATCTCTGGCAGGAGCTCCAAATCCAGCAGGGTGAAATCATCTTTGCCTTCTGCTGGGTAGCATCTTGTGTGTTGTACCTTTGAAAAGCATAGAGGAAAAATTTGGGTTGCAGTCCTAGTAATTTTCTCCAGTGAACAGGTGGTGGTTACAATTTTTTCTCCAAGTGCTGACTCCCCTTCTCTTTTTGGAAGCCAGGGGAGCTGGCCCCTGGCCCCAAGAAAGACATCTTAGCAAGCTGCTTTCTTCTGCTGCATTCCTGAGGAGGAAAGAGAGATGATCTAGTTTACTGGCTGCTCTAGATCTCCCCGTGTGTGAAGGGGCTTTCTCTGCAAGACTGAATATTTTGAACCAAGACCTGTGAAGGAGAATATGCATCAATCCCGGATTTAGCTGCCATATTTTTTATTAGAGACACTCTGCTCACTCAGGAGAAGAAACCTGTGCCGGTTCATGCAAAGAGCGAGAGGAGAAGGTGGAAAGCATTCAAGCTAAATATTCCACCCGAGTATTTTAAACTGACAGCCACATGAAGTAAAAAATCCCACAAGCTATATAAGACTGTGTAAGGCTTACTGAAAAACAAGGCTTTCTGTCTAAGGCAGAAGAAACAAAGGTCACTCATAACACCCACTACTGTGTGTATTTTTAAACTCTTATTATGTCCATTCTCAGGGGCCCTAATCATAATTGAGGTCCTTGTGTATACAGCCATAAAGGTAAGGTGCCCATCCCAAAATGCCTTTTGATGATGTACACAGGACAAGTACACTTGCAGGAAGGGGTCGCAAGTATGCAAATCCGTGAGTGTGTGTATGTATTTTACATCTGCCATCATATCACTTCACAGTATAGCCCCTGGGCCCCACAGTGCTAGACGCTCCCCCAGAAGTAACGAGGAAATTCCTGACCGCAGAACATGCAGCTGCAAGTAAAGACCAAACCGATCTGAGCGTAGCGTTTAGTCCGAGCCTAACAAGCTGCCACACACATGCCGGCGTTGCAGCCCAGGAGTCCTGGTTCTCCCTGTCTCCGGTAACCATGAGACTGCACTCCTTCCCACATTCGCAGGAACAAAGGTTTTATTTTTTGTAATTATATTAATACCTGTTCTTCCCTCATGCTAGCAATTTGGCTGATTTCTTGTTTATTGCTTTTCCCCTTCTACCATCAATAATTCAGCCACATAGCCCCCAGGAGGTGGAGAACTAACTACTCATTTTACAGAGACTTGCCTAAGAAAGGAGTGACGTGATAGCTGGGATCGGAGCCCTGGCATTCCTGGTTTCTATCCCCAGCCACAGTCCTGGAGCCGGCAATCCCACAACCTGTGACACCGGGGCTCTCACTGGCTTTGGGAGGTTTGTTCTGGCTTCTGCCTCCTTGGGTTTTGCTGTGAATAACAGCCGCAGGATGCAACCCTAATCATAAATGAGGTCCATGGGTGGGTTCTGCACTGTCAGTGGTGCCTCTGCTCCTCTGGTGGATGCGCTTTGGTCTTCTGTTTCCCAAATCACAGTGTTGTACCAGAGTCCTCACAGGAGTCCCTCTCTGGATTAGGTCATGGGGTTCATTTTACTTCTCAGTAAAAACTGGTTCTCATAATGAAACTGCTACCATAGCTGACCCCCGAAAATCCCATGTTAGGGACTGGAAGGGGTGAGGAGAGAAAAGGCTGTGAAGGATCAGCTCCACTCGTGCTGTCTAGCAAGTGTCTGAGCCATATAGGTCAGGCAGAAGCCATTTGCTGTGCTGTACCTGCTCCATGGATGAACAGGGGACTGCATTCTGCATATGTGTCAGCCGCCTTGCTTTTCACTTGGATTCAATTAGCTAAACCCTTCTTAAAACCCTGTAGAAATAAATATCCCTTTACTCCTCAAGCAACTGCTTTTTTTTTTCTTTTTCTTTTTTTTTTTCCCCCCTTTTCCTTGCATGCTGTCCTTTCGGCTCATCGTTCAAACACTCCGGCCATCTCTTCGGGTGCCGTGGGCTGTTTTTAACCCATGTGCAGGTTTCAGCGGAGCCTGTCCTTGCCGGAGAGCCCCCGCCGGGGTGGCGGAGGGGGCTGGCGGCGTGGAGCAGGGAGCCAAGTCAAGCCACAAGGGGGCATGTGCTCTTCTAATTCATAAAATGTGCCTTCATTGACAAAAATGCTGAACAATTGGTGAATGGTGTGTGCATAAGTTAATGCTGCTGGGGAATACACGGGTAGTGACAGGGGAGTGTGGCCGTGGGGCTTTGTCTGCAGGGAAAGAGAGGGACGCGGAGGAGCGATGGGGGCCTAAAACGCACCTGTGGCCTCTCTGCGGCTCGCTCCTGCAGGGAGCTGTGGTGCGGGGAGAGTCAGAGAGCCTAATTCTGCTCCCAAACTCTGCTGAAAGTAATGACAGCGGCAACGCCAAGGCCAGGAGGATGTCAGCGATAGTCACAGGCTGGAGCCTTAGCTGGCTCTGGGGATGCTTTGTTTGTTTTTTTAAGATTTTGTAGCAAATGCGTTCAGCTGCCAAATATTTTTAATTTCTCCGCTAGGTGAGACGAGAGAGGAGACTAATGGCTAAGAAGAATATTTACACACCGAGTATTTATTTCTCAGCAAACTCGACGTTCGCCTCCGTCTCCCAGCCTGGTGTGACTGAGCCCATCCTCACGGCGGTAAGTTCCCCAGCTTCTGCTGTCTATTCCTGCCCTACAGCACTGGTGCTGGGGTTTGGGGGGGTTACACCAAAGGGCAAGCGGAGTAGAGGGGAAAGAGGGGGACTGAGCACTGAATGGGGAGCCTGGACCCCTGGGGATGCTTTAGCCCAGCTTTGCTATGGCCTCATCAGGTGCCTGTGGGTGCTCTGATGAAGTAAAGGACCAGGAACTGCTGATGACCACTGCAAAGTCCTGCTTTCAGAGAGATTTCTCAATGCAACGGATAAGAGAAAACACGAGATGAGCAGAAGCTTTCCTGGCTGGGTGTCTCACAGCAAATAATTGTTTTACTGGCTTCGTAGAGTCCTATCTTCTGGATCCAAAATGGAGCCAGATGTGCTGGGAGTCAGCTTATAACTTCACAGGATATGAGTCAAAATGTGCAGCTCACCGCCTGTAACTCCAGTGACTGCAGTGGAGTTCAGCCAAGGATGAATTTGGCAAAGAGGGGTGGTCAGGATGGTCCTAAGCAATGTCAGGTATGGGTAAGAAACCCTCACTTCTGCCTGCCCTGCGAGCCCGTGCCCGTCTGCCGCAGCACTTCCCTTCCGAGTGTCAGGGCAACACAGTCAGACCTTCACCCACCGTGAGCTGGGACCAACCGGCGTAGGCCATCAAGGGCCCTTCCTGCAGTCCCTACAGACTGCACTGCAATAAGGGGCAGGGTTGCAGAGGGCTCCCTGTATTTTCCTGCCTCCCTTTCCTCTCTTTGTCAGGGAGGGGGAGGGAAAAAGCCAGGCAGAAAAGAAAAACTACCAGCGCTGTCCCCACAGCGTGCAGAGGGGAGATACTGGATTGCTCCATAGTGACAAGCCGGTGCGTCACAGGGAGCACCTCCTCCAGTAACCACGCAGGGGAGGACCAGGCCTACAGCCACCGTTACTCAGCTTCAACGATTCAGCCTTCAAGCCCCTCCATCTCACTTGTAAAAGGCAGAAAGCCCCTGTCACGCGGGTCAGAAGGTAACCTCGCCCTCTGTCTCCATCTCTCCCCCTGCACAGGTACGAGCAGGACGTAGGTGCTGCAAGGTTTTATACAAAAAGGAAGAGGGGAAGCAGGCTGGATTTACCTGCGGTATGAAACAGATTTAGTTCTTGAATGAATTTGCCCAAAATGGCCTCTCTGAGACTTTGAGCTACAATGCAGTGGAGGCAGAAATAAACCTGCAAAGGGCTTTCTATCCTGAACGATGCTCTGACGCAACAGTGATATGCATGTACGATAAAACTGTTTAGGAGATCAGCGGAAACAAACCCAGCCTGAAGTATGCTAAAGCCTGGGACATCGTATCCAAGGCTGCTGCATAGGGGTCTCCTGTCAGAAACGCTGTGACTATTTCATGATGCTGACGGCAATACCATACCATTCAACGTTTTATGTGTGGCATGGGAAAAGCTTTGGGAAGTCCAATTCACCCCGGGACACATTTGGTTGGGTAGGATGCAGGATGGATGCCTTGCACTGTGTTACCACTGTGTTGCCAGAGCTTTGGTAGTGCCATAGCTGATCATGATTTTGCTTTTGTTAAATTACAGAGAAATCCTCCATCCCTCAGGCTCCTTGCACTCTGTGCAGAACAGAAATTTTACGTTGGACTTCAAGTTGTGAGGGTAGCCTTCCCTTGCATGGGGAAAAAGACATCTTCCTTTGACCTGGGGCTCGGTGCAGCCACTTGCTCGTGTGGTCTGATGCCTGTGTGGCCTCTGGCCTCTAACCCAGGTGCCATGCAGCCTATCCAGACTGAAAACCTGCTGCTTCTTCCAGGACTGAACCTTCCGCAGTAATTCCTAGTAGTCTTTAAACACAGGATGCTGATTTGATTAAAAAGCTGAAAATAACAAGATGTGTCTGTCCGACCTACAGTTAAATTTGGTAACTTACCTTTTCCATCCTCCCTCCCCCTTTCTAATTGTTTTTCTTTGTATGGTTCCTCATTCAGACTGTAATCTCCTGGTGTACAGGATGCTCTCCTATACTTGACCAAAAAGAACTCTGTGCACTGAACTGCCTTCTTTCACCATTATTTAGTGCTCAGAACATTTGTTGCTGCACAGTTAGTGTGGTGTCTCCCTGTTCTTCTAGAAAACTCCGATATTCACAGGGCTGCAATGCCTGAGAAGTCAGCAACCAAATGCTAGAAACAACATAACTCCCCAACACAATCTTAACTGTGTCCGGCTGTCATTAGCTCCTGGGAATGGCACGGCAAAAAGTGAGGAGCCTAATAAATAGACCTGAGACACTCTCTTTGTGTGTGCTATTATTAGAATCACAGACAACAAATTGGAAATCCAGCATTTATCTGCATCTATTCTGAGTGTATTAACTGTGTTGACTGTAGCTGTATTGATTATCTGTTGGAGCAGCTTGGAAAAGCTGATATCATGATACAGTGCAAGGTCTATGTTGAGAGACGGAGTGTAGGTTATTCGGTTTGTCGACAGAGGTTTGGCCAATGAGCCCATAGTAATCTCTTGCTGTAGGAATCGTCCACACCCTGGTGGTGTACATCGGTGTGATCTCCTGGTCATTGGGAGAGGTGAAGAAGGCCATCTCGCTGAAGCAGTCTGTATAGAAAGGGAAAAGTCACGAGAACTTTTAGCGTGATGTGTGTAGTCTCAGTACTTGAACGTAGGCCAAGTCTAGCTTATGCCTGTTTGCTGTGCGTGACCTTCTCCTGCGTTTTGCCGCTGCAAGGGAGATGTTAGACTTTGTCCGGGAGTCCTCTGTCCTCATTTCCAGCACCTCTGCAATGGCGGATGAGGGGTGAGGGAGGGTACTGGTGTGCGGGTGAGGGCCCTGCTGTGGCACAGCGCCCAGAGGGCAGGGTTGAAGTCTTTGTTGAAGCATTGCAAACAGTGTGTGCAACACTATTCTGTGTCTCCTGGGTTTCCATGCTTGCTTTCAGCCACTCTCTGCTCCTCTACTTCCTGAAAGGAAATTAAGGAAATTTATTTCCCTGTAAGCAAAGTTTTGTAACATCCAACCTTCTTCACTTCACACCCAGACAGAACCCTCCCCCCAAAAAAGGAACCTTTTCCCTGTCCAGAGCCCAGCTCCCCACACTGCATTTGGTTCACTGTGTTGCATGCTTCTTCCGTCTCCTTTATCCTCCTGTGTTTGCAGGTACCAGCATGCAGCCCCAGAGGAGGAGCTGGGGAAGGACCAGTCCAGTAGCCTGGAGCCACTGAGAACACTTTGAAAGGTGGAGAGGACAAATGTGAAGGGAGCGTGTACAATAAGCAGGAGACCTGAAACAAAGCCCTCCAAAGCCCTGTGAGGTATGGATGTTGGTTGTGAAGTTTGTGAAGCCCAGCTACTCAGCTTCTCCCATTCCTCTTCACTGCTTTCATCCACTGTATTCCTTCTGGCTCTTTTTACTCGTACTCCAGCTCCTCTGAAATACCCTCCATTACACCCATACTTTGTCTTCGGACACCCTTCTCTTCCTCTCCGTGCATGCGCTGCTTGCAGCTCTCCTCCCTCTTTTCCTCCCATGGGTCCATCTCAGCTTTACCCTTCTCCTTCCCACCCCACGCTCAGAGGAGAGAACTGGGGGCAAGTAGGAACATGGCAGTGCTGTGAGGTGTGATTGTACCGGGTGCAGCAGGGCAGGACAGGGAATGAGAGCCAAGGTCCAGCCCCAGACTGCTCCTGGTGCATTGGGAAGGGGTTGACAGCCCTGGAACTTCAGAGATTCATTCTTGGTTGAACAAAAATGCCACATGAAGGAAAACGCTCCTCCGAGTGGCTCCAGACAGAGATGGGCTCAGTGCTCAGCAGAAGGGCAGCGAGATGGATGCAGGTTTCCCCCTGACTAACATATTCTGCTCATACAGCAGGAAGGCAGAAAGTTTCTAACTCGCTTTCTTCACTGCCTACCGGGCCTTCATTCTCCACCAGGCCTCTCATCACACTTCTGTGCGAGGGCCCCAGCACTACTCCTTTGCCTTGGTTTCCTGCCACCTTTTAACCCCCTCCCTCTAATCCCTTTTGCCCCTCCAGAGCCCTAGCTTCCACTCCAGACCCTTCTCTCTGCATCCGACCAACCCACCCTGCCCCTCTTTCAGTCAGTGCACATGACCTAAAGCCTTCCCTCTGTTCACAACCACCACCACCCCCAAAACATGAAAAATTTAGAAACTCCAGAATGGTTTTGTTAAAGGGATTTTGCATCGCTGACTTATTGGGGCAGATGACCAAGTTCCTTGTTTTTCTTTGACTGCATTCACTTTCCTTGCTCCAGTTAACCTAATCCTGTTTTTTTAACTGTCTTCTATCTTCCCTCAATTAGTCATTACTGATTTTTCCTGACTACTTATGTTTCTAAAACAACACTGGACTGTTTATTTTAGAGAAATCACAAACGTTGTTTTTAAGCCAGAGATAGCGGGGTTTGGACAAAAGGCGCCCTTGTAAAATGCGAGAGGCATGTACATCACTCCTTTCCTGAAAGCTGTCAAGAGAAGTCACCTGCGCAGTGCACAGGTGTAGCTCAGGTTCAGCCAACACCCTGTGTCACCTGAAATCACCCGGTCATTTTACCAACAAGCTGCCTGGAAACCTTCTTGCCTCAGCACATGTCTTACTGCCCACGTGCACTTCACTTTCTCTGACTCGATAGTTTGCCCCAAGCTCACGTGGGTACTTGAGCTCAAAGGTCAGGCACTTTTTTTGGAGTAGAGTGTCATCGCTGGGTGCTGAGCACCAGCAGAAATGAATACCGAAGAACAGGACCGAACCACCTTTTGCAAAATAATAATAATATCAACAGTAATACAAAGATGAACGAATGCATGAATGAATGATTCATATAATGGCCGCGCTTTCATTCTTTCCCCTGATTTTGCCCTCAGAACTAAGGGTGGAGCCTCTGCGCACAGCGATGCTAAACTTGGAGTAATCAGCAGCCTGCAGATACAGTTGCAGCCATAGTACATGTGTAGCTGTTACATATGAAAACGTGACACGCGAGATGCCCATCTGAGCCAGGCGGCACATCCACAACTTCTTGCTCAAATGACACCAAATTTGCCCCAAGTGGTACTAGCCAGGGCCTCTGGGAGGCTCATCAGCATCGCGAAAATCAGATCGAGCACGTGAACATTGAGGTGTGTTGCATACTTCCTCGTTAAGCAGAATATGATGCTCGTTCTTCACTACAGCAGAGCAATGCACACTCTCCGGGATGGATCTGAGCATCTACGGTGCTGAAGTATTGTAAGTAATAAATGGTGTACCCAATAGTGCCTAGCTGCAGTGGTGATTAATCATTTAGGCCCTGATCCTGCAAACATGCGTGAGTTTAATGTTACTACTATGAGTAATCCCCTTGATTTCAAATTAGATTAGTCACAGTCTTAACACTTGGCACGTGAATAAATGTTTGCAGGGCGAGAGCCCTATTTATGGCCTGATCTTGCAAATTATTACTGTCTAGCACCGTGCCTCTGTTCCTGAATAGTTTCATCGATGAAAAAAAAAGAGCCTCAAACACTCCCCTGAATTGTGAACATTGCAGGATTAGATCTGCTGTACCGTACGTATGCACAGCTCTGCATAGCGTAGGTCACGGATAGATAGAGCTGTATCTTGCCATGGGTGTGTGCTTAAGGCTCTGATGCAAAGCACTTGGAAGCTGATCGCCGTTGATGTTTTTTTACTGTCCTTTACCACTGGTTCCAAGATTTAGGTCTTCCATTTACAGTAGAAATGGAATTTTTCTCCTATTTCTTTTTAAAGAAAGTGAGAGAGATTAAATCAGTTTTGCTAAGTTAGGGTGAAGACAATAAGGAACCCAATAAGCAGCTTGCAAATTTAAATCACCAGTCTAATCAAATTCCTCTGGGCTGCGGTGTCCTTTCTGTGAAATCAACCTGCATTAAAGGGACTGGGTTGCTGTTTGTGAATGTACCATCTCTGCAAATTACCGCTGCTCCGTTGCATTGTGTTTGTATGAATGGGGGTGACATGTGCTTGCCCACAGGTCCACGTGAGAGAGGTGGGGTGAGGAAGGAAGGATATTTTTAAAATGAATCTAGAGGGAGAAAGTGGAAGCTGTGGCTTCATAGAATGTGAATGGTATCCTAAAATAACCCCTGTCATCTG
>VWZL01003288.1:155451-166019 GCA_013396915.1 Stercorarius parasiticus
CACAGGGCACCGTGTGAGTAATGTGCCACACCTTGTGCAGTGCCTTTTCTTCTGAGGAACCTCAGGGCACTCAGTGGAGCGATGAAGCAGCCTGACCTCTGAGGGGACCCAACGTGCAACTGCAGGGTGATGGCCAAATGCCTCAGAAGTGTGAGGTGGCACTAGAAGTCAAAGCCGTGGCAGGTGGTGCAAAAAGCCAAAAGTGAGCTGGTTTGGAGGCAGCATTTTCCCTTCTCGCTTGCTCATGCGCTGTGTTCACCCGTTGTCATGAAGTGCAGATATGTCAGGAATGGGCCAGAGGTTACAAAGCCCTCATGTCTTAATTCTCCTGCCTATTGCACCGTTGGCCCACCTCCCCTGCAGAAACATGGAGATCTTAAGTTAGCTTGGCCTTGAATCACCTCTAATGCCATCTGTTCACCCCTCATCAGTCATTTGCCTATCCAGCTGAGAAAAGGTGGAAATCCTGTGGTTTATCGCTGTGAATCTTGATGCGTACGTCATTGGGGTCATCTGATTAGTGAGAACTGTGGGAGGTGAAACACCATGGGGCAGTGCCACTCTCTTCTTTCCTCTGCATAGCTTTACAACAGCTGGAGTCAATCACCTGGGGGTGCTGGTTTAGGTCCAGCCTGTGCCCTCATGCATTAGTACCGCTGATTTCTGGTTCGATGACCTGTATCATCTCCTGCCAAAAAACCCAAGTTGTTCCCAATGCTCATTTTCTGAGATTTGGGCTTCATCTGTTTCTTTTCTCTGCTCCTCGCCCCCACCCCCAAATCTTTGATCTAGGTATCTGAGTGTTTTGAGATGCCACCAGGTTTAAACAGCTTCAGGAGTTCCTCACTTGCTGCTTAAAGGAAACAGTCTGTGACAGGATGACTCTTTGTAATGAGTTTTCATTAACTCCTTTCACTTCGCCTTCTCTGGGAACTTCTGAGGTCCTACACATGGTCTTCTCAGTACACACTCTCTTTAACCCAGATATTCTCACATCCACTTCACCTATGAGTCACTGCACTTTCTAGCCTACAATTACATTTGCATAGCTTGTGCAACAGAGGGAATTCTCCAGCTTGCACACAGCTCATCTACCTTCCTGCAGCATTCCAGATGCTGTGTCTTTTCATGTCAGTTTTAGAAGGATTCTCTGTGTTGAAATAGCTAACCACTACCTCTTTTTCTGCCCTGTCCTTTCTCTTTACTTCCATCTCCTCCTAGTCCAGCAATGAATGGGACTAAATCAACAAAGGATCTTCCCCTGAAAGTGCTTATCTAGGTTCAGATGCTCATGCTGAGGGCTATGCCTCATTAAGGCTCCTCCTGCTTTGTATGTTCTTCTGCTACTCTTGATTTTCTCATGTCAAACTATGTCCTGTGATGCCACTTATCTCAAGGAGGCCTCATAAGCTAATTCTATAATGAAATTTTTATTCAAGATGGTGGTAGCATATGCCACCGTGCAACATATTGAGTGTCAGGTGGACAGCCATGGAGATGAAAATCCTGCATTTCTTCTTACCATATCTCTCCAGATTGTCTTAATTGCATAGTACTATTAGAGATGTAGATATGATCTTCTTCATAGTAAATGAGCAGCTAAATGTGCAGTTTCTTATGGAAAACCCCTCAGAGAGGCAACCCCACGCTACCTTATATACTCTAGGAATAAGAAGCAAAACTCTGTCTTCTACTCAACTATGGATACAGTAGAAGGACTGGACCAAAAAAAACACTGCTGGTGAGAAAGAACTATATTTTGTCCTTTCATCAGACATCTTATGCTGTTTTATGACCATTGATTGATCAGGCTTCAATTGTGCTAAATACTGTACTTTATGAGTGGATAACTGGAAGAACAAAACAGTTTATCGCTTGGACTCACCTTTACTTTATAGAAAAATGAGGAAGAGGGAAGTCCATAAGCTGTCTGGCAGGGGTATTGCCCTCTCCCAGTTTCATCGCAGACCTCTCTGAAAGACTCTCCAAACATTATTGACACCCACGCGCAATCTCACTGCCAGGTTAGTTCACCTCTACTTTCTCATTTCAAAAACTAGCATCAAGCCAAGATGAGTGGCTTCACTCATCCACATACTCCATGGAGTATTTTTGATACTCCATGACCTTTTTCCCCTTGAAACACCAGGATCACAAATAAGACTGTAAGACTATCTCACCCCTGTTATTTGCCTTATTGCAATGCGTTCTTGCAAATTCTTGGTGTATAGAAGATTTGGTTTCTTCCACTTTTCAAATTTTGTGACTGGCTTCCCGTTGACTTCCACAGTGAGATCAACTGTGAGGCCGTTCATCTTGCTCTTGCCACTTGTGACTTTCCAATCCTCTTTGTTCTACCCAAGATCTCCTTCCTATCAACTTGTGTCTATCTTTTACTGTGATCTTACTGAAGTGATCCCCATAGCTGGAATACCTTTCTGCAAATACCCCATACAATTTTTCCGTGTATCTTCCAAAATACAAAACCATGCCAGGACACAAGTCATTTTCTTCTGTTCTTCATTGGATTCTGTCTTCGTTCTGTGCCCTTCCATTTGGTTTGCAACCTCATGGGGCAGGTACTGTCTCTTGTTCCTTATTCTGTACAGTACCCACCACACCATGGGTGGTTAGGTAAAAATGACACAATCTGTCATTATTTTTCCTTTCCTCCCCTTCCACCCCCGCCCCCCGAATAAGGATCAGCTTTATTTTAATGCCCCAACCTCTGTTTTCAGGTGTTGGCTTCCAGCTAGAATGTCCCACGTGGTTACTTTTTGATTCTGTGTTCGCAAAGCATCCCACAGAATGGGAGCTTAATCTGTGATTGCCAATATGTAATAAGAAGGTTCGTGCTTGAAAGTTTAACTTGTCACATGTGTTGCTAATGTAAGAAGCAATCAACTGATACAATATTAAAGTAAAAAAAAAATAACATGTTTCTAAATTTAGCTAAGTACTCATTGTCAGTCTTGAACAACAACTCAGGATAGCTTTTATATGCAAACCTTGAACTACTCAGAAAATCATTACACAGAATATAATTCAGTCTTTGTATCTCTGTTCATACAGTCCTACAATAATTGCAATTACTGCAAAAGCAGTACCAAAATGATGATCTGTGAGGGATTTGCAGAAGTATATGTGTTTCATCAGCTGGCTCTGCAGCAGGCATTTATAGCAGTATGATAATAGCCTGCACTTCTCTCTTGCTCATCCATGGATCTCCAGGTATTCTACTAGTACTCAGTAAGTTATGTATGATACTCACTTCCCCATCCAGTTCACATGATGAGCTGGGTAAGTATTAATACACATCTCTGGATGTTAAGAGAATGCAAATGCAGCCACAGTAAGGAACAGAGACACAGCTGCTACCCATCCTTTGCTTTGGTGGGCCCGCTGGTGAGGGGACAAAATGGAGAAAACCACTATGGTTCCACTACACGCGTTTGGCCACCTGTTGGCTAGTGGGAGTGGTGTGATCAGGTGTATGCAATGCAGTGGCGTTTCTGAAGACTATCTTAAGGGTCTATACTCTTCCGAGTATTGAAGTGTGTCCCTCTTCCTGTTAAGTTCATGGCACGTCCTGTCTTCTCAGTGATAGCTGTTAGTCCAGTAGCTGGCACAGTTTTCCCTAGGGGAACTGAAGCACGTCTTAGCAGTAAAAACTTGTAGACGTTTCCACTCCCATGCACAGCCATGTGAATTACCTCCTTCCGATTCATGATCAAATAACGCCATGTACCAATAGCTGTAGTCATTGATTTGGCAAAGCAAAAGGCCATGAAGTATTGTAAGTTTCTATAGAGAAGATTCAGCAGTTGGTAAAATAAAAGCCATTGCTGCTTGGCCAGCTGGTCCTCCTGGGACTTCCAGAAGTTCTGTACACACTGATGGTTTGCCAGTCACAGTCAGGGAACCAGTGGCTTAATTTGTAAACTCTACATAGAAAAGACAGCTTGGATCCAAGCAGAAACAGCTTGGATCTTGGTGCCATTTATAGGGTTGAACTTGCTATTAGCACACAGTGCATAAATGTTAACTGATGGTAAAAATAGATGTTCAGACAAAAAGTCATATGTGATCTAGATCTTGTGCTTCATTCATGTTTTAATTTTCCCTGATGTTACTGGAAACCACTTCGCCAGATGTTTCTGCCCTACTGAATGTGGATTTCTAGAAGTTTGGGCTCTAGGTAGATAGGAATGCCAGAACTACTGAATGGTGTGAATTTGAGATTTTCTTAACCCAAAAGGTAAGTAGAGAAGTGACTGGTAAAATGGCCATCCTGTCCTGGATTAAATATCCATTGGATTTTCTGGATGAGTAGCAATTTTATGTTGTAATTTTTGATAGCTAGATTGAACTGCCTCTTAGGGAAAAACAAATCAGAGGCAACAAACTAGGAAAGAACAGTGTTGCAGGAGCATCATAGGTCAGGATAAGAGCTCACAAAGCCATGTCTTCATAACCCTAGGCATCGCACCTTGTCTTTCACCTCACCATCTTTGAAATGCAGCTAAATGAATGTATTTTCGTTTTCCACCCCACTGTCTTTTTCCTTGAGCGAGCTTGATTTTTTTCCTTTGATTGGACCCTTTGGCTTCATGTTCTATTGTATCAATAAATAAATTCTTCCAAAATTCCTTTGATATCACCCCACTCCATATCCCATTCTCTCCCACTGGCTATGATACTGGCTAGCTGACACAGATTTTTGGCATTTCTTCATCACTGCCCTCTCTTTTTTCTACCAGTACAAGATCACGTATAATGCACCTCGAAGTTTTGCCTTATCCTTTTGTTCTTGTTTATAACTCTTTCTTTAAGGTGGTTGCCAGATATGTGTGCACATTATGTTAAAGGTCATGGGCCTTATTCATGAAAAGTTCCATTTTAAAGGCTAATGAAAATCAAATCTTAGTGTAAAGGCTCATCAAATTCATAGCAGGATTCCTCAAAGGTTATGCTCCATGTATCTGAACTATGATGTCTATTCACCATATTTCTTCCATAGGTTCAACTTTTATTAAAAAGTGGTATGATTTTCTTCTGACATCATCCTCAGTATTGAGACCTTAGTACTCTTTTACACCAGCTTCATTATGCTAATGTTTTTCTTCTTTTCATCCCTGTTGCACAGAAGTATGTCTCTAGGGGCTGGTTTTGCAGCCATTGGAGGAAGATCCAGTTTCTATCCTTTTACACGTTATAGCCATGATATATCTCTATAATGTAAACAGAAAAGCTAAAGATAACAAAGCAACCCAGGTGTACTGGCATTTCAACCCAAAACTGTTAGAAGTATTTGTTAACGCAGTCTGTGAGAGATGACATTAGCACACGAGTTGTCTATTTTGTTGGTTTCCTGGTTTATGCATCCAGTTTCTCCAAAAATTCTGTAAACCGAAGCCTTAAAAAGTCCTTGATCTTCTGACACAGGTGAGATTTTCTTTGCTAACATACTTCACAGCCTCTCATTCCGCTGTTGGAAGAAAGGCACTCTTTTCCTCCTTATGCTTCCTTGTATGCTGTGGTCTCTCTGATTATTTATAATATTGCTGTCTTCTTACTGATGACTTTTATTGATTATCTCAATGCTATAGATATCTTCAAGAACATCCTGGTTAGGTAAGTAGGTGTTGTCTTATCTTCATTTCGTGGGTGGATAAACCAAGCAGAAAGTGATGGGCACTTCACCTGAAATTTGTGGAGAACCTCAAAAATATTCAAGGAAAAAGCCTTTCCATGAGAAATTTCAGATCAATACTTGTTGCAGCAAATTTATGATTAGAAGAGGAATACGTAGATCCTAATCCCCTGCTTTAATAGCAATTACTCTTCTTCAGGTCTTTTCACTAGCTTATACTTTGCCACCCGTAATAGGCAGTAGATTGTTGAATAGATGTTGCTCTAATTTATTTCTATTTCAATGGGATTGCTCTTTCCTCTGGGTATTATATTTTCCTGTAACAAGAGTTAACTAGTATAAGTTATTGATTGCCCTAATACAAGGTGAATTATATTCAAAAAGCTGAGGGGTTTTGTGAGCTCCTGGTATATCATGATGGCACTCTCTTTCTGGTCTTCTTCTGCTCTCCTTAAGTTTGGAACACACCAAGTGTCGTTCAGCTCTCCAGGTGAACTTGCCAAGAGCAAACTCTGTGGGAGTAAGACTGAGTTAGGAGAATATGTTGTAGCGATTATATTAATGAATCAATCCCTGACTCACAGGTCAGCAAAACTCCAAGGCTCTGAGGAGGTAACTCTCGAACTACAGCAAAATGTTGTTAGGCTATTTTCCCCTCGTTTTGCGGTGTTCCCTCTGGCTGATCCTTGTCTTGAAGAGAAGGTGAAAACCATCTTCCAGGGCAAAATAAGAAAGAGGTGGAGCCTTGAACTTGCTGGATCAAAAACCCAAACAAGTATATGTTTGGGTATGAATACCACTAAAATAGCTTTTACTTGCAAACTAAACTACTTTGTAAGTGGCAGATCATAGTTGTTTTGAGCAGCAGTTTTGTGCAGGCTAATGTTTTACTACTACTATTAATAGTAGTATCCCGATGTCTGCCATTGTCCATTAGGGCAGGGTTTGGAAGGGAAATTTCCAAAGGTGAGGACGGTCCAATATGCAGATCCTACATGTTAGAGACTGGGCTGTCGCCTTTGGCGTCTTCAGTAGCTCCAAGTGAAAGGCTGCATACCCGCAGCTGACGGGCACTCCGCTGCATCGGCCAGTATCAGCAGTATTACTTTTCAGGGGAGGAAAAAATACAGGATCCGTTGCTTTCATTAAGACTTCATTGGTAGGGAGGCTTAATTATTTGGAAACAAGGAGATTGCTGATAACTAAAATATCAAGATAGAAGAGAAAATTTCCTTTTAGTGCTTCTAATGATCAGAAGAAGTGGGAACTGCTGTTTGGTACGCGATTGCCTGCCAAACATTCTTTCCAGTTTGGATGGTTTCCATTTCTTTTTTTTTAAGCCAGAGATTCACTGGGCACTGGACTTTGCTTCCACCAAGCCTTTAGCAGCAGACAGGCAAGACAGAAGATGGTTCTGCTAAGATGGAGGTGACACATTTGGGTAGAGGAGCAGAGGAGAGCAAAGGAGGAGGCAAGCTGGTTTTGTGAAATTGAGCCTGAAAGATGTTACTACAGCTTCCAGAAGAACATGTCAAATGCTTTGGTAGAAAGATTTAGTTCTTTCACTAAGATGGGAGAGTTTAGAAAAGAAAAAAACAACCCATGCATGGAACTGCAAGGAGTTGCTCAGGATGGGAATCAGGAAGGGAATTCCAGGCATCTGCCCAGCTGGGGAGGGCCTGAGGTCCAGGAGCAGCAGGGATTGCCAGCATGCCTGCTTCTGACCTGCCACCAAGATCATCCTTTGTACATGACCTTTTCTTTGCAATAGAGAAGAGCTAAAGCTAAACAGCTCTTCTCTGTTCACATACACAGAGCTGAACACTACAGAGAAACGCAAACCTCTTACGGGACGTGAGGGAGGGAAGAGAGGTGACCATCCCCTCCCTCCACAGTAGGCCATGGGTTGTTTGAACACTCTTGGGTCTGAGTGGCAGAAGATAGTTTAGGTGTGCACACCTGCATCCTTAAGCTCCTGTGTGGCCTAATGTTTGTTCGTCCAGGATGAGCTTCATTGCAGCTCTTCAGAGAAGGTATGTTTCATGGCTGGCTCTTTGTCTGGGGTCTTGAGGTGACAAGATCTGTCCTTGGTATGAGGACTTTCCCTACTATGGTATTTGTTCATGTCCTGGTTTCTGGGCTACTACTGCTGCAAAGGCTGGCTTTCCAGGTGTATATCATGAAAACATCGTTTAAGCTGGGTCTTTCTTCCAGATCTGAAGCGCAACATCTCTCCCGGTCCTGGGAAGATGGGTTTGTGGCTGGCGTATGTGGAGATGTGTGAATGGCAATGCATCTGCTCCCTTCTACCGGAGAGTGCGCATAGTCATTTTAAATGCCTAATGTATCTCCCCAAACCTGGCAGTGCCTACAATGTGATCTCATATAGGTGTGTGATGCTCCCCTCCCCAGGTATCAGTAGCAGTAGTTGGCAATGGCATTGTCTGGCTAAGGGAGAGAGAGCGGGGGTGGAGGGGGGGGAGAGCGAGCCTTACCTCATTGATTGCATTTTATTGACATTAGGAAATTCATTGTCTGCGAAAGACGTTGGTAATAATTAAGTGAGTTAATAAATAAGGAATGTGTGTGTACAGATTAGACAGTAAATAACTTACTGGCTTCTTGATTGCCCCGGCATTTTGCTTCTCTCTTCATACAAGGTGTGAAGTGGGCTGATGGTGGGCAGAGCATGGTAGGGGATTCTCGACACTCACCTGGGGAAGAGATGGTCCCCATGAACCTCGGGTGCTGGCGTGTGTGTCTGAGCCTGTCCCCGGGGGCGGGGAGGTTGTTCAATGCTTTTAGTGCCATTTTCCAACAAATGAGAGATGTGTTTAAAAATAGCAACAGCCCTTTGCGCTCGCCTTTTTTTAGGCATTTTAAGAAAGAGCTGCGTCCCTTTGTCTGGGAGACGAGGAAGACGACCTGCTCTTCAAGGTCCTCATTAGCTCCTCTGGGACCGTGGAAGGGCTCCTGGTGGCCCCCCTCCTCTCCCCGGCTGCATTTGTTAATTGTCCCCTCTTCACACACTTAGTGGCAAGCGAGGTCGTTTCAGAGATGTGTTTTGCTTAATGGGAGCTGTGAAAGGTGTGGTGCGTAAAGGAAATACCTCTCTTGGCCAGATAAACCCCGCATTTGTCAGCAAGACAATTCTCTTTTGTCTGGTTGCTATTGATGCCTGGGTTTGGGGCAGGGGGCTCGGGGGTGCGAGCATGTGTCTGCGTGTGCCACTCTGCAAGCCCAGGTTTAGCCATTTGCGTAGAGACTATAGCAGCATTATAATTTTTAATTGCAATTTCATTTGTTATTCTCTCCCTTTCCCCCACCCCTCTCTCTGTATAATCTGGATCATTGCTCTCTGTAGCTGATTCCGTGGGAGACCAAGCAGAGTGCGTGGGTGCAGAATATAGAAAGCCAGAGCCATAGAATCTGTTATTTGCGTCATTCTAGGAGACGGGGCTGTTTGCCTGACAAATATACAGAATTAATCCTGGTTTTATCAATATCTGTCTTTTGCTACAGTAGCCAAATACAAGTGTAAGGTGGTAGGGGGACTAGCTGCTGCTGCTGCTGTTGTTAGTCGGATTGGGGGGGGAACAGGAGGGGTGAAAGGGGGAGAAAGAAAGAAAGGATGCTAAAATATATTCAGCTACCCCCCATGCTGTTTGCCTTACAAATATTCTAAAACCTGAGATTTATATCCAAATGGCTTTTTGTTAAAATTACTAACCACGAGAAGGGGATGGGTGGGGAGGGGGGGGACGTTCTTGCAAGGTCTGGCTATGCAGATTGCTCTCCCTGCCTGTGTTTCTGCATGGGGTATGTGTGTGTTTTTTAAGAAATATCTCCCTATCCCCAGAGCATATCCTTTTTTTTTTTTCCTGCCTCTCCCCATCTTACAAACACACATATGCACACCCCTCAGGATTTTTGTGCAACTGTACAGAGAGCTGCACAGCACAAAATATGGGGCTTACTAATTAACTCCTTTCCTCGAATTGAAGTGCCTTACTGCAAGCACAAAGCTCCAGCACAGACATCTTTTATGATGAACTAGAGCCTCTGAAGAGGAGAATCTGAACGTGACGTCAATAGCTGATAACTGACGCAGCCTTGCAAAGGAGTCTCAGGCTGGCTCCTTGCAGCCTGCAAGCCCTAATGATTCTATTTTTTCCCCAGTCCCCCCTCGTAGTGAATTACTAGAACGCAAACACACACACACCCTTTTTTTTCATATATATATTTATAGATCCTTTATTCTCCAAACAAAGGATTTTTTAAGGGGGGAAAGGCACTGGGCGGGGAGGAGAGAATTTAAAAAAAAAAAAAAACAAAAACAAAACAACCCTTCTTTGTGCAGGGTGCAATTCACTATATGAAACCATCTCTGTCCCTCGGCAAAGCAAGCATCCCTGCCTGAAATCCACATTTGTGCATGATGGCAAGCTGGTGCATGGTGGTGGTTGTGTTTTTTCCAAAACCCACTTTATAAAGACACTGCAAGAAGACAGACACAATAATGCTTGCAAGGCAACAGGCAGAGAGGCACAGAGACAGACTCAATACAACTGTGGATTAGGGGTTTGTGCAATAGGACAGCATGGAAGGCGGTCAGTTTGGGTTGTTTTTTATTTTTTTTTTTAATTCTCGGCAATGATGCACCTAAAAACAGCTGTGGATGGTGGTGCAGAAAGAAGCTAGGGTAGGGGGATGCGTGGGGGGGTGCGTGGTTGGGGGTGGTTGTGTTGTAGGGGGGCAGACTTAATGCACATTTAATGTTTTGGACGTAGCGTTCCAGCGAAATGCCTTTGTGTGTGGATTTTTTTCCCCAGTACCTGCTAAAAATAGCATCAGGGTTTTGATCGCGTTCCAGAAATAGACAGAGGGTTGCACTTGTATAAAAAGCGAGCGCGGG
>VWZL01003288.1:171773-219330 GCA_013396915.1 Stercorarius parasiticus
GCCCAGTCCCTCTGCTGCGGGCCTGGGGTAGTTTTGGGGGGGGTGTCTCCACGCTCTGCGTGTGTGCGTGTGTCCCCACGGGTGAAAGGGACCCCCGGGTGGGGCCGTGGGCAGGTCTCTGCGCCTCCCCGGCTCACCTGGCGCCTCGAGGGGAGCGGAAACACCCCTCCCCGTCTGGAGCCGGCAAGCGAGACCCGGTTAACCCTCCTCTCCCCTCTGCCTTTCCCCTCAGGTGCGGCCGCGCCGTCGAGGCCGGAGGCGCCGCGGAAGCAGCGAGGGCTGCCGGTAGGTGAGAGCACGACGCGACGGGCTTCCCTCCACAGACACAAAACCCCCGGGGCTCCCTCGGGCTGAGGCGGGGCGATCGGGGCCCGGCTCCCTGGGTTGCCGCCTGCCCCTTCGACCCCGACGGTGGTTACAGACAGGCGCGGCCTAAGGCTGTGCTAGGCCGCCGCCGCCCCGGGGCCCACAGCCCCAGGCAGGGCCCAGGCCCCTTCATCCCCTCCAGGTACAGGCAGCCACCCCTCGTCCACACAGGGGAAAAGCCCTGGTTGGCAGTGGGGGAGGTCAGGGCATGGAAAGAGGCAGAAAAATCTATTAAAAGTTCATGGAAGTTACGTGTAAAAAGGCCGTGGCGTCGATTTCCAGTGAAACCCGTTGTAGTGAGAAGGTGGGGCAGGGAAAAAGTTAGTGGGCTTTGCCCGAAATCTCTTTCTTTACCTCGTATTTCTGCCTTTACCTCGCATTTCCCTCTTTACCTCGTATTGCCTTTTTTATTCACTAGCTAATGCTCTCTCCCACCTCGTAGTTAAATGCATTGTCGGACATTTGCAGTTCTCGTAGTTTTTGTCTCGTAGGTTTCTTTTTTTTTTTTGGCCCTTTTTTTTTTTTTCACAAATCCACAATCCTTCAGGCAGTTAGTACAATTTTCTGCCTACCACTGTAATTGTGAGGTAGAAAACTGGGAGGCAAATTAATTAATAGTATGTGTTTTAAAAGCAAAAGGGCCCCCTCCCAGTAAAACAACGAAACAACTTGTTTTCAGTCATGTTCAGTGATCGTTCCCTGCTCTGTTTCCAGACCTGGCAATTTTAGAGAAGGAGGAAATACATTCCAGTTATAAAATTAAAAGTTTATAGATAAGTAACTACAGCAAAGTCTCTTTATATTTACTGTATTTTGAATTTTAAATTTAATAATATTATGAGTAAATAAAATACATAGCAAGGCTTTTTTGCAAGAAGTCTGTTTCTGGCCTTTCATTTTGGCATCTAATTTCTCAGCGGCTGTTATTGCTTACAAGGATACAGCAAATGTACGATTTGCTGTAAAACAACAAAAATGTCTTCCTTCAGAAAGCTGCCATTACGGGCAGATGTCTTCAGAGGTTAGGGGCTCACTTGCCACCTGACGTAAGTCAAACACTTTGTTAGGACCCATAAAGCTTAGCATCGCTTTACTGGCGTCAGCTAGCTTACCACCAAAATGGACAAACTCTGCTTATTTAAAGATAGGAAAGAAAAGCAGATCCTCGTAGCCAAAGATGGAAAAGGCCTGTTAGAGCCTCGAGTACACACACCTCCTAGACCAGCATTTAATCTCCCCCAAAAGAGGACGTATCAAATATTAAACTAGTACTACTCTTGAGGTTTTTTAAAAGGTCAAGGCATACATTGCTAGGAGCATGGGGTCAGTGCATGTTAATTTATGTCTGTTACTGTACTTAATACAATTATATAAAGGCTAAGGGCCTATGAATAGAATTGCTGCTTAAGGCCTCTGAGCCTCCTGTATTCCTGTCAGTTAAGGGCTGAGAAATACCTCCAACCATCTGTAAAAAATTGCTTTGTGAATACGGGCCTCATGAAATAATGATTAACACTCTTACCCTCCCCTCCTCCTACCCTCCCTCCCCCCAATTTTTATTAGTATTTGAATCTTTTACAGTTCATCTGCACATCAGTTCTCATTCTTTCTCTTTTAAATCTGTTACCACAAATACAATTGGCTATAATATTTGCATTAGTTGTGGTATGCTGCCATCGCATTTCTGGCTATAGAGATTGCTCTAATAAAGAACATACATAAATTAACTTTTATTATTATATTTTCAGGCAAGTTTTGTGGTGGTTGTTGTTTGTGTAGCTTTCAATAACTGTCACCTCTTGCTGAAATGCTAGAAGTTTTTAAAAAGACTTTTGGAGGGGCTTTTTCTAGAAGTTAAAATAAATACCTTTTGGCTTTTATACTACCAGATACAACCCAAGTTCAGTGGGNCCCAAAAAAAAAAAAGACAAAAAAGTTATTATTTCTTTTTCTTTCTCTCAAATATTTTATGGGGACTACTTAGGGAATGCTAAGTAGGGTTTGTTGACTCGCTGGCAATATTCACACAAGTCTGTTTTGCCAAAATATTCCTACTGTTATTATCACCTGTTTAGCATGACCACTGGAACTGCTCTGATAACCAGTAATGCAGTTAGCAGTTCTTACAGCATGCTTAGCTGGCACTGCATTTATCTAATGTAGGGAGCATGAGTGTGAAAACCCTGATGAAGCCTAATTAGCAGAAGTGGTAGGAAAGGTTAGCAGATTTATGCTACTGCAGACGTGATAAACAGTCTGGGGGAAAATATAGGGTGTAGACTTTTCAAACTTCCGAGAGGAGCACTACAGCAGCCAAACTTAGTCTGAAATGAGACTGTGCTGTTTCACTTTAATTTCTGTTTGTAAATATAATCCATTTCTGTTTGTAAATTTAACCAAGAAAGAGATGCATTTGGACACACAGCAGTGTCCATGGATGTTGTTTGGAGGAGGGAGAAGTAGTTGCATCTTATTTAAATACAAGCAGTTTTCCGTATAAGTGACCTAGTATTGTTCAGAACAATACACAGGGGCACAGGGTTGGCTGCACATGTGCATGCACACATGCACACAAAATACATATGAACGTGAATATAAAATTGATTTTTTTTCTAGCATTTTGTTTTAATTCTGGATAGTCAAGCTTCCTAATTTGTAGCAGAGAGTTACAAAACTTGTCCCTGCAAAACTCAAAGTTTCCACTTAAAAATAAGAAATGACACTTAGGCTTTATAGCATATTTGATGCTGTTGTTCAGATGGGTTTGGAAGGATGATAGAAGATGCTTTATTAATTGTTAAATTTGCACGTGGAGAAATGCATCACGGTAGCAGCATGACATGAGTCTCGTTTCTAATACAGCTTTAGTCTCTGTAGAACCTCCCCAGGGTTGGTACCCACCGTCCACTCTGCATGGCCATAGTACGGCCTTCGGCACAGCTCAGGTGCTTCCTGTGACCGGTGGTCCTGTTCCCTTAGCAAGCCATGGGCTAAGCTACAAACACGGCAACAAGGACATGCGTTCCGGTACCAGTGGTACCGGTGCTGGTCAACAGGATGCAGCATTAACCTCCTGAGGAGAAAAGGGACGATTCCCTCGAGTCCAGCCAGAGGCAAAGTATTCCCCCTGTGTTTGTATAACGTGGATGAGTTGTGGCATTGTGAGTCCTAACGTCTAGGCACCACATTGTCCCCTCCCAAGCAGGCATAGATGGTAGACATACATAAGGAGAGGGAGGTGAATTTGATTTTCCTTTTTTTTTTTTTTTGGAGGATTCCCTCATCCCGAAAGCTCATCCTCTGAATTTGACAAATCCTTGTTTTCCTCCAGTTCTTGCTCTCCCCTTGCATCAGCACTGTCTCCCAGGAGGTCGCCAGGCTGCCTTCCAAAGGCACCCCCTTTGCTACCCAGTGGAGGTACTGAAAGGGTTATTGTCAACTTCTCTCCACAGCTGAAGGTGTCCGCTCCACCTAGTTTTTTAAAAAGGGCTCGAAGTGATGTGAGTTTCTAGGCTGAGAATATAGTAAACAGTTTACTAAGAATAAAGTCAGGGTGTGCCCAGGAAAATGTGTTCCATCATCCCTTATTTTCAGTGAGCTGTAAGTAAACAGTATGGGATAATGCCATGCTAAATAACGTAAGCTACGATGGGCTTCTGCCCCAACGGACAAGGTTCAACCGCCCAGGAAACCCGAACATTTTCAGTCTTCTTGCAAACCTTTCTGAAAAAGGGAATTGCAAAAAAAATTTCTTCTGAGAATTTGATTGTTTTAAATGATGCATTTTCAAAATGAGTGCATGGTTGAAGGAAAAAAATGGAAAGCAGTGGGAAAACTGCCATGGAGAAATTACATCTAGTTTTTAAAGGACGCGATTCTTCCATTTTTCCTTCTTGAATTATCTGCCCTCACGTGAACAGTTCTACCAGATCGGTGTGGGAGGCAGAAAGCACTGCCGAATCCGGGGCCCACCGCACTCTTGAGCTTATAGCTTTACTGAAGCAAATAAGGTTATTTTCCAACAGAGAAATCGCGACAAGCACTGAAAAAACGTGCTGTTGTGCAGCTTGTTGTATTACAGTCCCAACCGTACGGACGTAAGTCAGTGCCCACGTTGGTGTCCACCCTTAGTACAAGTGAAAGGAGGAAGCGGCCTAGAAGAGACCGCGTTTGATCTTGCGCTGAGTGAATGGCACATAGTGTCCAGTCCGGAAAAAATGCCAGCATTTCCCGGGAGAGGAGTAAAGATGAAAAAGGCCAGTTAATTAGGAGAAGAGTTGGGGAGAAGTGGCCGGCAGCCATGACACTATTGGCTATTTAACCTCAGTATACGGAATATATAGTCAGCAGTATTAATTTAACATAAGTACCGGAGCTGCGAGCATCCAAACAAAGGCACAAAAGCCAACACAGAAATGTATCAATGCCCTTGCCTTTCTCTGTCTGGAAAGCCTGGCTGGGTGACTTGCTAAAATTCTGCATGTCTGGCGTAGCTGCCCATGTCCTTAGTGGCAAGCTGATGCCAGGTCTCCATCACTTTCTGGTTTCCTTTCTAAATCTCTTTAATTATGTTGTTATATTTTAGTTAATTTTCAGCTCTGTTCCTATGCTCTGTCACATTAGAAACGGCCAGTGATTTAAGTGAAGAGAAAACCAGGGGGGGAGAGAGAGAGGAGAAATGTACATAAGCTATTTATTTGCTACGAGAATGTGAAGAATCCTGATGTACCTGTTAGAAGTTCCTGGCTGTGCCAATATGTTTGCCAGTTTTGATGCAAACAGATACTTGTCGCTGCTTTGCTGTTTGTTGGTCCATCTCCAGCGCAGGGATGGTGCAGCGAGGGGTTCCCTGCCTGGGCACAGCTCTCAGGCCTTGCTGTAGATCTGCTCGTGTGGCCTCTTGCTCCTCAGAGAGGCTCCAGCCCACGTGTCCCAAATGTAGAGCCAGGCAGAATTCCTGCTTGGAAGAGGAATTGAATTTCCTCTCAAGGAGGTAGAAAGAGAGGGACATTTTAAAGTATGGGGAGAGATGACATGGCTTTGGAGAGTGTCGTTTTTTGGCAATATATTTGGTAACTTTCTTTTCCTTCCAAATCAGGATGTAAGAAGCCAAAAAAAGAAATGAATTAGCAGAGTGACACATAGGCTTTTAAAAAAATCTGTATACTGTTGGTTCCCAGACTCACCCTCATCAGAGCAGCGCCTCTCAGTCTCCTTCCTTACCCTCACGGGAACATCTGCTGGGAAAGTATGATACGGCACAGGTAGAGAAATGACTGAATGCAACTCATGATGTGAATGTGGCAAGACAGTTCCTATTTCTCTTCTTTCAATCCCCTCTCTTTTTTTTTTTTTTTTTAAATTTCCTGGTTTCCCCTTACTTCTGTTTCATTGTTCCTCCTCCTCCTTTGTCCTGACTCAGGCATACGCGCACTGTCTCTCTGTTTTCCTTCCACTGTGTCTCCCAGATTTTCGTCCACCTTTATGGACACCCATCTCTGGAAAGGGCCCTCAGCTGATTCCCCTGCTATGCTGCTCCTCCCGCCTCGTTTCCTACGATGCATGAGATGAGTGCTCCTGGTGAACGCAGGAGTGGAAAACTGGGAGGCAGGGCAGAAGGCAGAGGAGTGAGCCTGAGTCCGAGGAGCCAGTTCAGCAGACGTGATCACTAGCTGGGTTGGCCACTGACTTCTGGCACTTGGACGATCACAAAGTTCTTCACGGAGCAGAGGAAGCAGATGTCAGGGCTTGTCGATGTAAGTGTGAGAAACCTCCCTCTCAGCTGCTGAGTTTGGTCTTAAGGTTCCTTGCCTTAATCGCTTCGTAGGTAAATCAGAGTGGTGTGTGCTGCTGTGCCTGTTGCACAGGGCTGACATGGACTTTGTGGGCAGCGTGGCTAGATTAGAAATGGATTACCCATCTGCAGTACGTTGCAGACGATGGTGGAAATTGCAAGGCACAGAGGGGAGCATGTGCGCCCTGTTTTATGATAAGTTGAGGCAAACAAGGGTGGGAAGGAAGCATCTACTACACAAAAATAGGATTTGTTAACATGTACTCCACACTTTTGTGCAGAGTTTTATAAATAATTGTTTGTGTGTGTGTATGTTCATATGCATACATTTTTATCACGCAATTGTAGCAAAAAGCCAACCTAACCGAACCAAATACGAAAAACAGGAGCAAGAAAAAAACCCCAACTTTACAATACTGATTTGTACACTGAACTGTTCTAGTCCATATACTGAGAGGTCACCCACACCTTTGTCTCTAGACTTTATTAAGAGGTTGAAGTACTTGGGTATAGTGTGACATAAAAGAACAGGATGCCAAGTCACTAAGCAGAAACATTTGGAAGCTCTGCTCGGCAGGCTTGCAGTGCAAGGGATGCTATGTTGAAGTGTGACCCTAAAAGTCATCTTGAAGGACCTATGACAACGACTTCTTGAAGCCCCATGTTTTTCTTTTAAAAAAAAAAAAATTAAAAAAATATGTTTGTGAGAAGGAACAGAAAAAAACAATTATCTTCTGTTTTTAAATTAAATTAAAAGACTTTATATTTAACATCAAAAAGCCAAATGCAACTGATTTGTGTTAGTACATGACAGCAAGAAGGTAAAATGGCTAGCACAGGAAGATAAACAATTGATATTTTAGTATATTTTTTTTACTGGCCAAACTGAATGAAATACAAGAATAGAGAGCCTATAAAACTGGAATTTATTTTTTTTTTTTAGTTTCTCCAAGTGCTTTCTTGTTTTTCTCATTAAAATAAAATTAGTATCAGAAAGCACGACATTTTTTACGTAATAATTTTAAATTTAGGAAATAGTTTTAACCTGTTAGAACAACCATACTAGGTGCATTTTTTAGTTCTTTAGTTTTTCTTACCCAGTATTTGTGAATATACAAATCTTTGTATGTGCGTGCAGACTATTTTATGGGTGCGTGGATGGATGTGTATGTGCATATGTGAACATATTCACAAATCCATGTGCGTGCAAATCCATAGTAGAAACGCTAAAGGCAAAATGTGATCCTTTTCTTGATAAGTTTTACAAAAATTTAAAGATGGTTTACTGATTCACAGGTTTCACTGTACACTAAGGAAATTATGGTTTATTTTATAAAAATTTAATAACTTTTTTAAGGCTTATTCAGCAGTAATTATGCTGAAATACAGGGCAGACTATTTTATTATATCACAGTTTATGGAGTCGAGGACATTTTAAAAGATAAATTGTTTACTGACCTGTGATTGCCTACATTTCTGCAACTTCCATTCAGTTTTTTAATCCCAATTTTAACCACGTAGTCAGGAAAACTACATCCTGATCCAGAAAGGGCTTCCCCCTTCCAAGCAGTCTTCTAACAGGACTTAGCCTACTGCAACAGGGCTCCTCACAGCAGTAAGCACTGCTCAGAGAAGCAGATGCTTGCAGGGAAAGGCCTTTTGTCTTGCACTACTGCGTCTGAATTTTTTTTTCCCTTTCTTTTCACAAGGGGTAAAAATACCTTGATTGTGTTGAAAATCAAGCTTTTGCTGAATTTTGCTTTACTTTTTAATTTTCCAGTTGCAGAAGTGGGATAAAGACCTTACAGCCTGCCCCAAAGGATCTTGGTTTCTGTGAATATCTATTTATTGTTATTTTGAACAATTTCCATAGGATGTAGTTCTGGCACTGTGTGACTGGTTCTCTGTTCACATGCTTAGTAAACCTATTAGCAATAGATATTCTGGCTTTATTAATTCACTGCCCCGTGCTACATCTACTCCAGGGCAGAGGGACTATTCAGAGTCCGAGAGGAATATTTGGTTTCCCAGGTCCTCTTTGCTCAGTTTGTCAAAAGATGAGAGTATTTTTTAAAATTTTTTTCTTAACACTAACATTTATTGCCTGGCAACTGAACAGAGACCTTCAAAACTTGTATCACACAGGCCATTGGTACCTTGTTTGTTAGCTTGCTTGCTTGTTTCCTTTTCTGATTATTCATAGTCAAACTAGGCCTTCCTCAATATAAGGGATTTAAAAAATATATGTATAATGCAGCTGCCAAACTGAGAATGGAGATCCTGCAATTTAGTACTCAGTAAACAAAATGTGACCAAGTACTTCCATGCCAGTAGGTTTCAAGATTCCCAAATGAACATGAGTGCTAAAACCCTTGTAACCTGCTCTACTGTATCTTTTTGCATAAGACCTTCATTTACTCTCCTGTATGGTGCCTGAGATTATGGAGTCAGTTCTGTTCCTACAGTGAGGCCATTAGCAAAACTCCTTTAGACTTGATACAAAAAGTACCGGTTCCAGAGCGATAATTTTTTATTCTGAAGTTGTTATTTGACCTCTTCTTTTGAGGCATATTCATCCCTTTCATTTATTTTGTTCAGTTGATATGTATTTATATACAGTAGAAACATCACGATTTAGCTATTTTATTTGCTGCCCAAGTTTAAGCAGATATTGTATGCAAGAAAAGCAATCTTGGAAAAAAAATCAGTAAAACCTGATGAGATTGGAATGGAAGAAAACATTGTTCTGCATAAAATAACATTTATTGCATTTCATCTTTATTTTTTCTTTTCACATTAATTTAGGTGTTCTGATCTACAAAAGACCACAGTCCATCCGCCACCTTCCCCCCCACCCCCAGTCATGTAACACCCATTAAACACTGCTGAACTCACTGATAACCCCATAAGCATGCCCCCCTCGCATTCCCCACACTCCATATGTGAAATTTTAGCTAGCACTGTCCCAATTAAAAAATGGTCATTGCTTTTCACTCTTATTAAACTAAATCAGTCTCCTGATTCATTCCTGTTAAAGGAATTTCTTCTATAAATTTGAACTAGTATAGTAGGACGCTGTATGTAGGGGCCTGGGTATACGTGCATATATGTAGGCATATGTGCATTAAAAAAACGGGAGAAGTATAATAACTGAAAATAATAAATAGAATCAAATGAATCTGTCCTCAGTTCATTTGCTTATAAGGCATCTGGGTAGGTTAATAGAATTTTAAGTTGTTTATGAAACTGCAGTATAGTTCTCCTATATAGTGAAACACTTATGCTGGAGAGGGATTTCACAAATCTATTGCTGTTCCAATAGTTGCTTTGAAAATGTCTTTCAATGTATGTGTCTATAAGGTACCTACTGCTCACCTAGTTTAACTGAATCTGACCCAAACCCCACTGAAATGAAGGGCTATTTTTTCACTGAGTAGGAATTGTATCAGTGCCTTCGGTAGTCTCATTTATTTGAGGGAAACAGCTGCATTGATTTCTCTGTGTGTGTATGTGGGCACGTGTAGCCATGTATATTTTACCCATCTATCTGTCCATATACAAAACCCATATGTTTTGTGTAGTTCTCAATGTGGCTTTGTGCATTCATTAGGTGGACACATGTGCCTGAGCTTGTACATGAGAAGAATTGTGTAACAGTGGTCTCCTCTTTCTGCACAAGTTTATATTTTTTTTATATCTAGAGGAATAGGCATCATCTAGACTTCAATGGGAAAACCAGGAGATTAATTTTTGCTGCTTTTTTCCATTTTAATTTGTCCTTGAAGGTCAAAATTATTTTGGTGATCACTTCATGTCACGATTTTTATTTGGAAACAGACTGCAATGTCTCTGGCACAGGGACTCAGAAGTCATGAACACGTATCTGAAGTGCCTAACACACCAAAGGATTTTTTTTTTTCTCTGTAGTGATAAAGCAACTATGGGCCAAATCCTGCTTACTTTATTATCCAAATTTTCCTAACAAAGTCCACTCACTTAATTACAGAGCTAAAAATACTGTATGCTTTCATAGGTGGGCTTTTGCATCTGTATGTACCATAGACACTACATCAAATAGTTGTTCATTGCTTTAAAATGCTTTTATTTATTGTGTTGCCTTTCCCTGCTGGCTAGTTTAGGAGCCTAACCTCAGACAAGCAAATTTGAAATTTTAGGCCATTGTTTTTTAACCTTATGGATAGTCCCAAAACTGTAGAGTGCTTATTTCTGTATCAGCTTTAAGAATAAATGTATATAGAATCTGAAAATTATGAGATGCTGCTTTCTGGTATCCAAAAGGTAACCACAGTTAGGTCTAATGGAGTTTCAGGAAACGATGTACAGAAAGGAATCCAGTCAACTTGCTCTCTGCCATTTCTAGCAGGCCTGAACAGTATGGAATTTGAATAACAGAATTTCAGCAGGGCAAAGAGAAGTTCTGAAATCTAAGGGAATTCTGAACGGTGCAAATTGTGCTAATAGAGCACAATGAAATGTGCCCGTTTGGTCATCGGTCATGTAGGCATCAGCCTCAGAGGAAGCGGATCAGTGCAGTCAGTCCCCCACCCTCCCAGGCCAGTGGGCACGTAGGGCAGTGGCAGCCTGTCCAAGTGGGCAGGAGAGGGGACATGCACCATCCTGCCGAGGCCACCTGCTTGGTTTCATGAGCCCTGCAGAAGCTGCGGCACCAGGTCAGGCTCTGCCGGTCTACCAAGAACGCTAGCCCAGCCTGTTAGAACATCTGGGTCAAAATAAAAATGGAATTTAGTTGGTCATGACCTTTAGTCCCAAACAGTTTTTCACTTTAGTGGGCTTTAGTCTTGTGAACCAGGAGGCGTATAACATGTGTGAAGTCCCTTGGAGTTGCGGTGGCCAGTCCCAGTCAGCGGAGCAAGCAGCCTGCCTCAGTGTCTGCAGTGCTGAGGCTCCAGCTCCTCCAGCTATTCAGGAGGAGCAAAAGTGAAGCAAACTCAATGTAAGAAGGAAACTTAAACGCAAAAAGATACCAAAAAATACTTGGGGGCTCTTTTTGAAATTAGAAGTTCTGGATGCACGATGAATGCAGGCTTGGCTTCTTATTCGAAGGCATATTTGTAACAGCTTTGTTTTATTTCTTATAAAATTAGTCAGTGTCGTAATGGAGACCTTGAGGATGTTTTCAAATAGTTGCTTAAGAAGCACATTTACCTAGTAGAAGTAAGCCTTAATGAAAGTTTTACTTTGTATATGCTTATTCGAGGGTCTGGTATGAGTAAGAGAATGTTTTGTAGGGAAAAAAAAAAGAAAAAAGATAAGTATGTTTGTTAGGCATGATACAGATTCTAAGCCCATGTGTGTAAAGGCCAAATGCAGCTCGCTTTACGTACATTATTTACCATAGTCTTGTTTCCAGTAAATGAAAGTATTTATCTGGGTGGGCAGAGCAGAAACTGGCATTAAAAATTAGCCATGAGTATTATTCCTTTGCATCCCTTGGAAAAAAAAAATAATACAAATTTATAATGAAGCAGAGAACAAAGAGAAAATTAAAACTTTACTCTGTCGTTCTTGCTATAGCTAGTCAGGGGGTTATTGATATGAAGTGCATAACGACTGCTACAGCTAATTGCATGTTTAGATAACAGTCAAATCCATATTACTCTGTCCTGTGAATCCAGTCCTATTGCACATAAGCAGGAACTAGCCCATTGGCTTTATAAGGGCAATTCAGATGCATAAAGAAAGCATATTTTGGCTCAGTCATATGCAAACAAAAGTCTCCTGCCCATTTACAACCAACAAAGCAGGTTTAGGATGAATTTTTTATATGAATGTAACCCAAAGTAGGAAGGAAAAATAATTCCATTGAGGTAGTAGTGGAAGCTAAATGTTAAACAAGCCTGGGTCAGAAAAAAAAAAAATTGTCAGAGCAGCATACTGCCATTTTATCACTCTGTCATCTGGTAATATAAATGTTATTAAATAAATATGAATATTAAAAATAAATGTTAATCCTCTTTCCATATTTACTTCATAGTAACAGTCATCTTTTCCTTTTTTTTTTTTAATTTTGACATTAAAAATATTAACAAGTTTTGCTGTTGAGGACGAAGGCTGGAGATTATTTTTTTCTCCATTTAAACCACTGATTAACAATTTACTTACTTGTCACTTATTGTTGACCATCCCAGTCATTGCTTTTATTTGATATTTTACTTGATGTTTCTTTCTGGGCGGTTTTAGTTTCTGTATTATTCTAATCCTCTATTTCTACGTACATTACTAATGTTTTCCTTAGAAATGTCTTGTCTTTCAAATGAGATTTTCCCTCTGTAACTTTACATCTATATTGTAAAACCCTAAATACTCTGTACTGAAGTTTTCTTATTTTGAGCAGTCACTGTTTGGGATAGTCTTTCTTGCAAGCTTGGGGATTCAGGTTTGAGGCTATAAACACTTCTGTACGTATGAGTAAGTCTAATTTTGTGAGTAGTCGAAGCCAGCAGGGCTCCTCAAACAAGTACGTGTTTGCAGGCTTGGGACCTGCAGATATTTGGATGGAGGAGAAGGCAGGGAAGGGTTACAGATACTAAGTTTTATTTTTAATTACATGTGCCTGCCAGGATCATCAAGAAATACGACAGTATATTTCATTAAATTGTCTGGATTGTTTGGGACACGTAACACACAAATGAAACTGTTTGCTTAATTTGGTACCATAAGATAAAGTTACCCCAAATACCTGATATCTTAATCAAGTCCAATCATTGTGATTGTTGAAACCTTTGGTCCTGATTTAGTTAATTTTATAGGCAACATTCTAACATCTAGAAATCTTCCCATCCAATGATACCTGGTTGAAAAATTTGCAAAAGCAGGAATCAGCCTCTAAAATTTGTGGGGGGTCAAAAGGCTTATTAAAGATGCTATTAGATTAACAGCTTTGTGTTTTATATATTTAAGTTGTTGCTGTGTTTTTTCACTAAGAATTTTGGTTTGGTTAGTTAGGCTTTTTTTCCCCTTCACCCCATCCCTTCCACACTGCAGCCACAAATTAAAAAACAGCTAAGAAAAAGCTACATGACTGGTTCTTGATACTTCTCCTACGGAATTTAATAGGATCAGTATCGGTTTTAGAGATGAGGGATATGGTGTAAAAGCAGAAGGACAGCGGTGCATAAAAAGAGTTTTTCACAACTCGGAGAATATTTATAACATAGTCAGAAGCATGTGCAATGAGAGAAAAGGGATATGAGGACATAGTCAATGGTAAATAAGGAGGCCAGAAAAATCAGTGGTTTAGAAGCCATGTTTGCAAGTATGACAAATATATCTACCTGGGAAAAGTCAATTAAGTTTTTTAACAATATTTTTTTTATGGTAGTGAAAATTAAGGAAAACTATGAGGGTCAAATTCTGTTCTTGGATATACTCATGTATTGCCTGTTGACATTGAGAGGGAAGATTTTAACATTTCACATCTGACTTGGAACCAAAACAAAAGAACTATTTTCAAATGACTCTGGAGTGACTTCCAGATCAGAGGATCCCAAATTCATCTGCCAATGTATAGAAATATGATTTCATTAGTGAGAGCAGTCTCTTTGGAGTCAAACATGATGGCTATTTAACAGTACATAGCAATGACAAATGGGAATTTTGGCCTTTACAGGAAAGAGGGAATTTGCTCATATGTGGAACTTCATGCTACAGATGACTGTCTCTCCTAAAAGGAGTGACGGCAATTCTGGCCGTCATTCCCTCTTCAAACTTCTTCATTAATGGCTCTGCTCTTCCATCCTGTAAATATGACTGGCCCAAATGAATTGCTAGGTTCTGTGGTTCAAATAGAGCATTAATAAGCAGGACTTCCAGATCCTCCTCCAGGCTCCACCAGCTTTCCAGTGTAACCCCAGACAGACATCTGTTTTTCAAATGGTATGTAGTATTTACATGAAACACGTTTCAGCAAAATGGAGGCTTCAACAGACACAGTTTTGGGTAGGCTGATCCTCGGCAGCTAGGTACTGAATTGTGGAGACTGGCATACACTCATTTATTCTACTTTGTTCACTTCTCTTATGAGTGCAGCTTGGTGATCCCATCTGAATGGCCTGGTTGCTGATAGTTTCTGAAGGTTCCTGTCTGGAATAGTCATTTGCTCCCTCTCCATTGTTAAAAATTATTGAGAAGATGAAAGGCGGCAGCATGCTGTCTCAGAAGACTATGTACAAAGATAGGTAGAAAAGTTTTGGTGGGTCTTCCCGAAACACACTGACCAGAAATTAACTGTCCTTTTTTCTCTGTCAGACCTCAGCAATGTCAACATTAGTTTTTCTCAGCTGCTTTCAGAGGACCCAGCTAAGCTGCCTATTTGGCCCTTTGTCGAAGGTGGTGGTCATCAAATCTTTGATTCTCATTTGTCTTGAAAAACATTTTATTTATGTGGCTATTGACATATACAACAGTCTTAAACACCTCCCACGCCAAATTAAAAGTTCTTGTCTCCTTGCTGTCAATCAGGATCGTCTTTCCGAAGACCAGCAATGGGGATGTCCCAGTTAAATTTCACCAGGAAAAATAGGGAAAGGAATGTTGTCTGAATGTCTTACATATGGTAGCACCAGAATTGACAAAGATGATTTCCTAGGGTTGTTTCATGCTTTGCTTCAGGTTTTGATGGATGCTTCTCCTGCAGTTGGGACATTCATAAGTACGCCCTCCTGTGTGGATTCTCTGGTGCCTGATAAGGCATGCACTCACAGTGCAGCCTTTCCCCCTAACCTGGGAAACTTATAGGTCTCTGTAGTCTTGGTGGCCACCTGCTTCCACAAAACTTGTAGGAACTTAATTATTATTGAGGCCTGTATCTGAGTGCTTGGCCTGACTACAGACTAGCAATGCATTCAACAGTTACTGACCATTCTGATGGTCACTTTCTGTCTTACATGCACATGTACGTGCACATACACGTGCACACACACAGCATGATCACAAGCCTTGTTGCCATAGGAAACCAGGCTAAAAACAAGCAAGGTCAGAAGGCATGAGCTCATTGTTTTTCCTTTCTAGCTCCTTTTTAAAACTGCTAGCATGGGCTTTTTGTTATTCATTAGATCAGATGTGTTATGGGACGCTAGGTAATGGAAAGCATACTTGCTGCATGCTAGGCTCTGTTCTGTCAGGCATGACACTGTGGTGTCCGTCATGGAGTTTGTCCGGTTGCCATCTTTGTCAGGCCTTAGCTCGTTCTCTAGTCATTCTCTACTTGATGCGGTAGTCCTACTTGGTGCCTTGGCTTGCAGGTTTCCTTCCTGGTCCCCTGCTTATTGTTGAGAATATCTTCTCTAATCACTTTGATCTCACTGCAGAGTCTTGCCTGCCTTGAAAAAAGTAGCAGTGTCATGTTAAGAAGGAGTATTCTCCAGTGGATTTCAGTGGGCTGCACTGTTTGCATAAAAGCACAAAGTGGGGTCATCAGTGGTTAAATATTAAGGAAATCTCTAGTCTGGTTAGGACTAACTCAACCCCTGTCATCTTTGCTTTAGCATAAATATGTATAGTGCGTTATGGCTAAACCTTTATAATAGCGAGGTGCTTATGCTGCCTAGCATTTGTGGATGTGAGCCACATTCATCCTGTGACCAAGGTGATGGCCAGCCACCCCTCCAAACTGATGTGTTGGTGACGGATGGAAAAGCAGTCTGCTGTCAGGTAGAGCAGCTGCTCTAAATGCCACGAGCTGGCAAACCCTCGCTTTCCTCACCTCAGACCACATTCTCTACCTTTGAGGGTATTGCAGGTGGCAGAACTAACCCTGGACAGGGTATCAGATGGATACCAGAGGCCCCTTATCGGCAGACATTGATTACCTTTCTGGTCTTTTAATATACAGGTGGGCACTTTTAACTTCTTGCAAGGGTAGGATGACTGTGACCAGAGGAATGTGAGGTTAGTGAAAGCAAAGGCACGCAGCTCCAAAATTTGAAGAACTTCTCTCCATAGGGAAAATGAAAGCGATGCATTTGGTAGCTCTTCATGTATAACATTTCTTCCTTTGGTCCCCCTACTACAGCAACACAAGTGTCTGCTCTTTTGAACAACATGGTTACTTGTGGAGACCTATCTTCCTTTTCAGCGTGAATTGTTGCATTCTCTCACACCTTCTTCTTCTAGCAAATATAATTACAACATACAAACCATAAGGAGCAGGAATTTATCTGGGTATGAATGTGTAAAACAGCTTAATTAGTGATAAAGCATAGTACATATCCCTCTATCTAATGCATGCAAACATTAAATTAAGGTGCCTACAAATGGGCACAGTTATTTGGACATATATTTATCATGTTGATAAATCCAACTTCTTGTTTTCCTTAAAGCTGTTTTAGAAATTCAGAAAATGTAGATCTATTTGGTTATGACTGCCTGTCCCTGTCACCAGGGTAGGCTTGTTCCTTGCTTATTATTTTCCACACTTTCACCTGTACTTGCTCTTACAGAAGTTATGTTCTTGGGTAAAATCAGAAGAATTTCAGCCTTGGAAAATATTTCCTCTTGTCCTAGATGGATAGTCTAGTCTTGTCTGGATGGTCTTTCACTTCAGTGGATGGAAATTATATATTAACTGTACATATTGTTTATTAGTGATGCCTTTGCTTTCTAACTCCCTACTTGGGTTGGCTGGCCTTTTGACCTACTGACGATAAGTAGATCCCAGTGGCACATAGGTCACCCAGATCCTATCTGCATTTCTACATCTTCTCTCCCAGGGTTTGTCAGTGCTGCAGAGACAGAGTGCCTGAAATCACTCAGCAGCAGCCTCTAACCACCTCAGGTTTTTTTGGGCCTTCTAGGGACAAAAGCTGTTCTCGGCAGGAAGGGTTTGTTGGGGAGTGGTAAGCCTACTAGAGTAATGGTGGGAAATTGTAAAACTCGAAGGATTTCTGGACACCAACAAGGGCACAGAAAGCCAATTTTCTGAAACTTTCTTTCACCACCAGCTTTCCTGGAACCATATTGCTATCTTTACTAGTGGCATACACGCGGTTTGGGCTGTTCCTGGTGCCGAGCCATGAAATATTTGTAGTCTGGGAGCTGTGTTGATGTTCTGGTTGATGTTATCGTGTCCGCAGAGAAAGGAACTACTAGAATGCAGTTATTTTCAAGAGCCATCTAGGAGATTAAAGTTGCCACAGAGTGTGCGCCTATCTCCCCGCATGTCTCTCAAATCCTGGGCACATAGCTTTAAAATCCTTAAAGAAAAGGGATCTGGCAGCTCACTGAGCGATATCTCAGAGCTGGCACCATGTATCTCGAAGGCTCACATCACTGGCTGTGTCCATGCTAGTAAATTAAACACATCCTGGACCATCCTCTGGCATTGAGGTCAACTGGCACAAAATAGCCAGCATCCATACTATTAAGCTGTCTTGAACTGCAGGACAGGACAGCCATATGCAAAATGCCTATTGAGAACAGTCCCTGGCACATGGTAACTCCCAGCCCACACCCAGGAGCCGTTTGGGAGAGTGCTGTTTGGCCCTGGCCTCAGCCATGCCAGGGATCTTCAAGAAACTGGAGAAGAGGTGCCAACGGTAGTGTCCCTGGCACCATTTAATGCTTCAGAGGAGGTGTAGCCAGCAGTCTTTGCAGGTGACTGAGCCTTTGCCACAGCAACAAGATGGAAGGGCTGATCCTTTTCAGAAGGGCTGCGATTCCCTCTCTTTGTCAACCCCTTTGTTTTCTCTCTCAAACCTGAGATTTTATTCTGATTAATGCTGGAATAACTTACTATTTTCAGATGTTTAATAGTTTGGTGTTGTGATTGTATTTGACTGTGTTTGAATTTCTATCTCCCCAAGGATAGGGAACGGGATTCTATAAATATTATTTGATTTAATTAATAAATGTCAGCTTCTTTTGTAATGCAGTAAGGGGAGTGAGGATGTGCACTGGGAGAATGACCAGTAAGGACAGAAAAGCATTTCTGGTTTTATTCCTGTGCCACCTTCGCCGTAGTCCCTGTGCCACTGTTGCCAGAAACTCTAATGCCACTGTGAAGGACATTATCTATTAGAAAAAACTTTGCTAAAGCCCCAAGGTATCGAAGGCAGATAATAAATCATGTAATGCCTTCTCAGGTATTTTTTTGTAACTCATAATTTGCTGCCATGATCCACAGAAACCCCATAGTACACATCCTGCAAGGATGCACTTAGTCAATGCAGTTTTCTTGATTTGGGCATTCGGATTCTTTTGATTCCTTGAAGGCTCTTCAGCAGATCATGATTATTTTGTGTCAGTATGATTTTCCAAGGCACATCTTTCTGAAATGTCCTCTCTAGCCTGATGTAAGCCCTGGTTGAATTTGGCCAGGCATGTTGATAGGGCTTCTGTGCAGAGTCAGACCATTTGTCGGCAGTGGTCTAGGAGGCGTACTGTTAGCCAGGAAGAAGTGTTTTCCCTTTGCTGATTATTTGGTTAACTAAGAGGACTTTACATTTCTTGTTAATAATATTTTACAAATCTACAGGCAAAAATACAAATTAAAAGATTTTAATCGGGTGCTGATATGTCTTGTGGCAAATTAGTGATGATATAGTGTCATATAGATTCATGGAAGTCTATAAGGTTGCGCTTACATTCTCGAACTGGTGTATATATTCCTAGAGCTATGTTGGATAAGTAAATAAAAGGTCTTTGGTATTTTTGCTGTTCTGGGGCATTCTGCTTGATAGTTGGGTGAAATATTCTGTGGGCCAAATGCTGTTTGGTTAACTCATGGGAGCTGGTCTCCTTATTTCAACGAGTTAGCAAAGCAAACTGGCTTTTGTTCTTCGGAAACTACTCAGAAAGCTGCACTATATTTTTACTGAGGATCCTCCACTAATGTGGTTGCCACTATATGCTTAAATCAACGGGAAACCTGTGGGAAAGTCAGAAGGTATGGCACTGAGTTTGCAATATTTTAGGATTTTTCAAACAAATCCTCGGAGGAGGGTCGTGCATGGGGCAGATGGAACCAAAGTTCAATACACTCCAAATGGCATTAAGTAATATCCATGGCTATTTCTTACCCTCTGATGTATATATGGGGCTTCTGTGGATAGAGGAGTCATGCATATACAGCACTGGAATTATTATATTCTAAGAGTTTTAGAGTAGTTTTAACAAATGTTCTATTCATCTGTAAAATCTGGAAATGTATTCTGTCAATGGAGGTTGGTACATAAAGACTGATGACTGTTGAAAAAAAATTGTGAACTTTTGTTTGAATATAACTATTTGTTTTGATGGTAATTGAGGCAATTCCTTCACTTTCCACAAACATTCATTAGAGTGATATTCTGTAGAAAAACTGTCACATGCAATGATGCATTTCTGTATCCATATGAATGCCTGAACTGGAAGTCTGCATGCAGCTTTTAGGGAAGCCTTTGATAGGTTGTAAATTTACCAACCGAGGGTAAAAAAATGATGTCAGGTGATTTGGGTGACCAACAACTCCTATAAATACTAACCTGTGAGTGGTGAATTCCTAAAATACACAAAACAGTCATTTTAGTGAATAGCTTGTGAGCAATCTCACGGGCAGAAATATGTTGGCAATTACTCATTCAATAATTTGTGAAAAATATGTCTGCTCATTGACATTTTGTAAAAAAAAAAAAAAAAGATAAAGCTCATAAATGCATTGCGGGAAATATCTTGCCAGGTAACAACGCAGAAGACATGACTCCACTTAGAAATATTTAACCTTCCGAACTTCTGATATTCCTTATCGTAAGAGGTCTGTCTAAATGAACAGACCCTACTAGTTCCCTGAACAGAAGAAATACAACCCCAGAGTTGCGACACAATTTGAAAAAAAAGCCCAAACCTGTATTTGTGGCTTGGTCCCAATCCGAAATTTGCATCTGACTATTTTTCTTAAAACAAAGTTTCAAATTCTTATACTTGGATATATTAAAGAAATGGATTGCGATTTGAGCTTTGAAACAAAATTCGCTTCTAAAGGCTGTTATGCATGTGCGTTAGGGATCCTAGCATATATTTGAAAAAGCGTTTGTTGGCAGTCATTAGTTTAAGCACTTCTGCTGACGACATAAGGCATGGAGGTAGATCCAGAACAGTTTATAGCTCGTGATCTGTGATCGGCTGCAGCTGTAACATTTATGAAGGCCCATTCCTGCATCATTCCCTTCTCATGGGCCACCAGGAATATCAGTTCTCCCACGCTGCTCCTCTGTGACATGCTGTAGAGGTTCAAAGGAGGTTGATTTTCTGTGGCTCCTTCTTCCTTTTATGTCTTTGCTGAAACTCCCAACAAGGAAGGTCATTTTTAAGAGTATATTTTTGTGATGTGGACATGGGACATGAATTGAGACTGACAGATTCATTTCATGCAGGATACATGAACAGTGCTCACAACTTGTGGTCCGTATGTGCCTGCACTGATTTCAGATTGGTCTCTTAGCTGGCATAGCTACTTTCAATTTCTTTTTTTCAAGGTTCTTTGTACCATTTCAGCCTCAGCTCAGTAGTGACTGGGCAACGGATCTCATCATGTATAGACATTGACCATTTTATACATGCTTTTTCTGCTTTTTTTTAATATAGTTTGCTGACACAGTTGTTTATTTTTTACAATTTTCTAATTAAAATCCAGTTCCTAAAGCACTCATATTACTAAAGTCGTTTCATACTTTACTAAAATTTTTTCTGGTTCTCAAGTATGCAATGACTACCATAGTACAGTCAAACCAATATCCTCCCATTGTAATTTGATGGTACATCAGCATTAAAATGACTTTGTGTTGTGTGCCCATCTGTCAAAATATTCCAGAAGCTATTTATGATCTTAACAATTTTTGGTTTTATGTTTTATACAGTTAAAAAGTATGGAAAATTTTGAAACTCTTCACATTCAAGGCCAGTTAAATGAAAATACAACAAAAAATGCATTCCGCAATAGGTACCTCACAAATAATTTGTTTGTCTGTCAGATGCATCTGCCTTGCCATGGAAATAACAGTTAAAAGGGGCAAATGAGTGAACTTGTTTCTAGTTTTAGATTTTTTTTAGAAATGAAGCAACTGGAGATGGGTAGAGGTATTTCATTGAACTTTTTCCTGAAATATAAAATGCCTTTGTTTATATTTTTGGATTTCATCTTTCCTCTGAATGATTTGCTATCCAAAACCAAACCAGGGCTTTTCTAGTACACAGTAATTAAAAAATGAAAACTAACAAGTACTAGAAAATTAATCTTGTTCATTGTAGATTAGTGACCTGTACTGCAATGCAGAATGCAAATGATGACCTGAAAGTCAGAGAGACTTGAAAAGACTGACAAAATTTGTTACAAAATTATTTCTGAAATTGCTAAGGAATCTGTGTTTTGAGGCAGCCATGTGCCTTTAAGACTGTTATGATTTGATTCAACTTCTATTATTTTTTCTTTAAGTGGTCAGTGATGAGGCCGAATTAAGCCTTCCCAACACTGATAACGGTGATGTGGCTGGCTGAAATACCCAACCTTTTGTCCCAGCCCTTCTTCCCACATGGCATGCGCTAGTACACCTAGCCCTGTTACCAGCTGGCCCTCTCATTCTGGCCCCATTCTGCTTTCTGTCAATGGGAATTACAGTATAGTTTTTTGTGAGAACAGGGGCCAGCCCTCTTTCTCAGGATTTCTTTCCTCAATAAAACAATAACTTTGCACAACGCCTGATTGGTTTGGGGCATTGTTTATGGTAACTACTTGAGTTCAACGGTGTTTTTGTATTTTCTTTTATTGTCGCTAATTTGAATTTATTTTAAAAAGGGGAATTAAATTACCCAGACAGGAAGATGTTGATGCAAATTTCCTAACTGCTAAGATAATAAGGTTGAAATTAGGAGCATGTACATATCTTCAAGAAGCATCAAAAATACATAACTACAATTTAGGGACCTTAGAAAGATTTCAGTTTTAACAGAAGTGCGATTCCTTGACTTGCTTAGTTCAAGTCTTGTTTTTTTAAATGCCATGACCAAGACTGAAAAGCTCTTTGCTTCCTCAGTGATTCAGCAAGATTGTGTTGAACCCTTCCTGAGAACAACATTCTGCAACAGACTTCTCCTTATTTTCTTCAGATGATCTCAAAGACTCCCCAAACCAAGCATTGTGAGAATTAGGCTTTACAGTCCATTCCACTATATAATTTCTTTGTCATTTTACCTGGAAATTTTGTGGGGGAGTTCAAACAGCAGAACTTATGCTATGGAAGAGTTGTACTACCACACACGTACATGTATGCAATTATTTTACAGCTCAAGAAGCCTAAAGTCCGTCTCCGAGAGTAGCACTTTTTAACCAATCAAATGCAACAAAAATATAGCACAGCTATTACTTACTTCTCCTTTCGTGTACAGCTAGCAGTGCATATTCAACCCAAAGGACCTCACAGTGCTTTACAAATGACATATGTACAGGAATTCCTTCCACACTGAAATGCCCAGGCTTAGAGGGTGGGCTGCAGCCAAGAAAATAATCAGCTTATACCACACTGCATAATGTGTGTGAATTGCACAATGTGAGTAAGGATAATTCTGGCCAAGGGCATATCAGACAGTACATCTCACCAGTGCATTCTGCTGGAAAAGACTAGTATTTAAAAGCTATTTTAAAAGTAAAAAACCAACAACGTTGCTCATTGACAGTCAATATGATCCATTACATTTTTTCTTTTTATTTATATATGTGTATATATTTTTAATGTGCATCCATGCAATTAAAGTGTTGATTTATCATTGGCATCCCTAAAACTTGTCTGTTTCCACAACTAATTTCCTTTAAGCACCAGGTTTTGATAACTGATGGCACAGGGAACTAGAAGAAACCTGACTTCCACATCAGAGAGGAAAGTATACATCTGTATTTACTAATGATACTTACAGCTCAAAGGACCAACCTATACCCAGACTGTCTAGTACAAACTATGAGCTAGACAGTGAAATGTGTATGTGCATTGATTTTTGAAATACTACAACAGCTACTGCCTGGTTCTTGTCACTTACATAGTGCTGCCAGCTTGGAGATCCCCAAACATTTTACCAACATTATTGAGGAATAATCCCATTGAAATGAAAAAAGAAGGAAAAAAACCCTCCAACAGAACCTAAAGCTTTTTTCCCCATTTAACAAATAAGAAACCATCAAGTAGTTATATGATATGGCTTTACCAATAAATGAGTGGTGAGCCATGAGTTGATACTTACTGTCAAAACTGAGTTCCATAACTACACCTGCCAAGCTCTCTCTGGCCGGGCTTATCCTTCAGATTGCTTTTGGGGTAGAGGCAGCCAGTTGTTATGGGACTGTATAACCCTACCATAGTGGGACTAAATATGGTTGTCACATAGGCAGTTTTAGTGTTGGCTAGTAATTATAAGGACAGAAATGCTTATAATCTCGCCAGTGGTACCAGGGTCTTCTATTACAGAAGTCTTTTCATAGGAGACCTTCAATAAATGCTCCAGTGTCTCAGGGAGAAAAATACATTGACTACTACCTTGACCTTCCTACCAGCGTGAGGAGAAGGGGAATTGTTAACCTTCATCTTCACCATAACTCTTGCTTTCTAGCAAGAAACTAGAAACTTAGCTTCTGTAAGGCGTTTCCTTTGCTTTCCCTTCTCCTTTCATTCTTCCTATCATCTCCACACTGACTCCCAGGATGCCTCTGTTCTCAAAATGATTACACCAAGTCTCGTTTAATTTTGCTGTTCAGGTACTGTCTTTTTCTGCAGATTCCTCAGGACAGATTTCTTCTGCAAGTCCTTTCAGAGGAGATTCTACCAGTGAAATGTCAATGATAACAGGTTGAAAAGGATGATAAAATAAAATGGCAAGGAATATGTGGAACCAAACAGCAACCACTGGCTGTCTTCTACAGAAAACCCTTGCACCACCCAAGCATCCCCACTCTGTTTCTCCCCTTTCCTCATGCCCCCTAAGGTATGTTTTGGATTAATCTAATTTAGAACCCTAGCTTCTCAGGAACAGATTTTTTTATATTTTTGCCTGTACTGGAATATACGTATGTACGGCACCTTATCGATAACAACAGGAAAGGCATCAGCCCAGTTCCTTTAGCTCAAATTTGTGCATACTAACCAAGGGATTAATTATTTCTGCTCCTCCATGCTTTGATTTTCAAGTCAGATCATTCATGACAAGGCTGCAGGTGGAAAGCCGTGCTTTGGAATAAAACTTGAAGGAGTAGAGTGAAGTGGGGGAAGGAGATCTTTATAAATGTAATCTAAGCAGTTATTATTTAATAGCTGAAATTTTTGCTTCTCTCATCCCACTTGCTGCTGAAGAACACAAGCAGCTCATAAAGAAAGAGGCATACTTGACGGGGAAAAATACCTGATTTTTTTTCTGAAAAATAGGGGCGTCTCTCTGGAATGTATGTAAGTGGTGGTATGTATACACTAAAGGGTGCCTGCATTTATTGTAATTGGTGTCTTTGAAACATTATGTGTACGCAGTCTCTCTATGCAAGAAAAAAAAGAATAAAAAAGGTGGTTCAAGCTCAAATAAAATTCGAGACTGATTTGGGCAGACAGAAATATGAGAATGTGTACACAGGGTGCAAATGCCAACATAATGTGTGTGCTGTCTGAGTGTAACCATGCACGTGTTCTCTCCGTGTGTGTCTGCGCATGTGCACTTAGCTTTTTCAATATTTGTATGTGTTTATGTCAAATAGTTGTTTACGTATTTTTGTATTTATTTTTACATGTATCTGTCTGGACATACATACAATCCATTTTAAAGGTTCTTCCAAGTCAGTATAAGGCATAAGTATATCCATGTAGCTGTGCCTGTCAATGCTGTAATGAAAAGATGCACATACTTGACTTCATACTACATGTATTAGTCAGGACCTGTGCTCATCCATAATATATGTATGCACGCACTCACGTAGACATGGTCAATCTGTTTTTGTCTGATCTGGAGAGCTAGTATATCTCTGTGCAGTAGCGTTTGTGCAAGGGAAGTGTGTTTGTGCTGGTTTGCAGACATTTAATGTATTCTCAATGTACAGAATGCTGACCACTGAGTGCTTATGACAACATCAGGGTCAGTAATAACTGCTAACGTTAAAGATATTTTAATTTATCAAGTCAATAATATCCATATTCTTGCACAAAAACCTCAGAATTACAACACTCTGAGAGACGTGACCTTTGTTTTTTAAGGAAATGCAGAATATGGCCAAGACTGGTTTTGATAGGTTTTTTTTAATTTTTGCCTCATGCTTAGAAATATAAATCTTTAGATTTCTGATCCCAGATTTGGAAATTGCATCCCTAGTAAATGTTTTACAGGCTATTTGTAGCTGTCTGGTGAGCCAAAGTGAAGGACTGTATCCATCAGTTGTTCTGTCTAGTTAATTTAAGTGAAGCAACCTTCCTGAAGATCTCCTTGTGAGCATTTCATACAGTTTGCTAAAGAACCAGGAATTATTTTTTTTTCACAGTAACAGAAAAAAAAAAGTATTTCAGTCTCCAGCACCTTGAATAAAAATGAAGACCTGATTTTTCACTGCTTCATCTAATAATTCAGGCCCGTGCAAAGTGAGCGCAAAACAGGTGTAGACACTCTTGTTTTGCACTTACTTTTCATATCGGAGTCTTGAAACATGAGTCCCTAGTATGACACAGAGTACCAGCGTGGTGAAACAGGTCCACTTAGCTTATGCAGAAGTGAGTATACAAGGGGCAAGACAGCAGAAAATTAGGGCATAGGGGCCTATCCCATTTCCCCTGAAGCAAATGGGAGCTGGATTAAGCCTAAATCTCTAATTACATAGGGGTAATAGTCTATCAGAACTCACACTGAAGCAAAAGGGAGTTGGATCAAGTCCAAGACTCTAATTGCATTTTTCCTTGCCATTTTTGTTCATATATTTCGTTTACTCTGGCTCACCATTACATTATTTTGTAATTATTATGATGGGATTAGTGGCCATTAAATATCTGATTTCTGAATGGTATGACTTGTTCCTAGTCACTGATGTCATTGACGTATGTCAGAAAGCTTTGTATATTCTGGTAGATACGGCAAGAGATAGATGAATTTATCTAATGCTTGAAATGGATGGAGGCGTGTACATTTCCTACCAGCACTTCGAAGAGCCATACTACTTTTCTGTGTGCAGAAAACAATATAGTGCAAGGCCACACCAGATTTTTTTCTCCCCTTTGTTCATCCTGGTGTTCATACCAACACCTTTGAATCTCCACTGTGAGGACTGGATTTACCTAAGGAATTTGATAAGAACAGAGCATTCTGACTATGTAACAGATAGCTATTACTTGGAGAAAGTTTCCATGATACCTGTCATTTTGGAGCACATTTGTTCAGTTTGTTCAATACCAGGTTTCCTCCTGCTCTTCCAAGATTAACTCTGCAGTGGTATCAACATGTCATCTACAGCATAGACGCTGGGGTTTTTTCCCACCTTGAATCGCATCCCCAAACATCACAGTTTTAGAGTAAGAAGAGAGTTAGAGCACATACCAGGCAAGGAGAAGTGTACAGTATATCCTTCCAGCGGTGTACTGACTGCGTCGTACTGGCAGTATTAAAACTAAAGGACTGTATAGAGGCCCTAGTACATGATGGGAATTCTCACTGATGACAACAGAAACTGCATGCGTCGATCTAGGCAGGACTCCAGGTAGATGACGTCAATGTGGCTTGGAAAACATCAAAGTAGGAAATATATGCCGGAGCAAGGGGCATTTCTGCAGTCATTCTTCACGACATAATTCTACTTAGTCGACCATTAATAATGTCCTGAGACAGATGGGCACTGCTTTACTTTGGAGATTTTATTGATTTGTCCTAATTTGTACTTCTAATTTGTGACCCTAAAATATAAGCTCAAAATTAGAGAAGGGCTTTAGCTAACACAGGTACAGAGTTCTGAAACAACTTTCTTCCAGCAGTGGAAAGAGGCAAGAAAATTAGCTATGGATTTTGATTAGTTAATGAAAGAGATCATGTAACAAGGTTGTCCGAAATAGAAGGGCTTTATTCACCAACACAGGAGATCCCATCCACTCTTAAGTTCCCCACTATCTGGGGAGCTGCGAAGGAGATAATTGTCAATACACTGTGGAAGGACATGGTGAATCATTGATATGTCTATTAATTGCTTTCTGGGACAGAAGGAGTTTGACCAATTTGGAGGTATTTTGTTCCCAATTAATATATTTTTGGCTACAGCAGAGGTACAGGAAGTTTGAACCAAATAGTAGAAGACATGTCTGTCAATTAAACTATCCAGGAGATGTATTGGTAAGTGACCTTCAGTTACAGAGATATAAAGTCTAAGTAACCTCAGTCACTTCACTGGAGTCATTCAAGACTTAAACTGACAGAAGAGAGGAAGGAATGTCTTCCTCATTGCATCCCTTTTATCCCAGTTAGAGTAACACAGCCTAACTGCAGTAGGAAATATGGTTTTCTTTCAAACTGAATGGTATTTTGGCGTTTAGCTCACTTGACATAGTCTCTGTCAAAGAAGAACATTTTTTCTTTTTGAACTTACAAGCCTGGTTTGCAATGTTTCCAATATGCGCATTAAAATCCGTAGGGCCACATCCCCTTGTAGTCCTCACATGCTGCTGTTAATATCGAGAGGGCCATTTGCTTGAGAACAAACAGGGTGAAACAGTTCATGATAAACAACAACAAACTGTTTAAAAGTAGATCTGACTATCTAGCTTAAAACCAATTTGTTTCTTACATTCGTAATGAAGATTGGTTAGAAATGTTTACATGATTTGTAAAAAATAGCATCACAGGGCCATTGTGGCCACTCGCTGCTTGCTGCCCTGGGCTGTGTGGAGCTGGGGAACTCGAGGGGGCAGAGGAGTAAGCTGGCCAGTCCATCTTCACCGTTCAACATGGCCAAAGTGCACTGACAGACAGATACTGCAAGCTGTGAAATGCAAGTGAACGTGTAAAGATTGCTCTGTTGAGCAGTTCAGTGTGCTATAGGTAACGAGGAAGGTATTTAAAACGTAAGCTTAACTGAAACATTTACCTTAACATTGCTTTTGAAAAAAGCAATATAAAAATACCTGTGAAATCCATTTCAAAAGATAGGTTCTGTTTTGCCATGAGAGACGAAACCAGGTACTGGATGGGGAGACAGTTTCATCAGTGGGCACTGACATAAAGGTAAGCAGGTCTTGTCTGTATAACTGTAATGACAAGGGTCATACCCCGCCCCCCATTACCAACAGATGCAAATGGCATCCATCCAAGTTAGTGGAATTTTGGGGGGGTTCAGCAGGGCTAGCTCTGGCAGAATTCTGCTAGAAAGGGGGAAAGTGCAGGTTCTGTGACACAGCTTTTGTAAATAAATATCTAAATTATGTGTAATTCAGCAGCTAAGCGTTTCCTTTAACATGAACATCAAGATACAGGCTAAACAGTAAATAATATGAAAAGATTGTGTTAGTAAAAAAACTTCCCTTTCCTAATATAAAAAACCCAGAGAAAATATATTGTAATGTACGTGCAGAGTGTTTTTTGCTTTTTTTGAAGGAAAGAGTGTGTATGAAGAAAACTATTTGAGCTAAGTTTAAGAAAAAGACTTCTGAATGTAGTAATGGCCAAAAAATGACTGTACAAGATTTTGCATACATATCTAGTTCATTCTGACCAGGGAAAAACTGATTCTTATGCGGAGTGCAGACAGAGAGACGGCACTCTGCAGGTTTGGGCTGGGGCTCTTATCTAAGTGGCATGTTGGCCCTCAGCGCAGAGAGTGATTTCACAGAGTTAGGTGGTAACTTTTTAAATGGGTTATTACCCACGTTTCAGTCCCCAAGAACTGAAACTCAAGGTACATCTTAACGCCTCTCATAATGTTTATTGCAGATCTCTGTGCTCCAGTCGTAGGAGGTCATGATGCTTTACCAGGGAGACTGAAATCCCGCTCTCTGTATCTCATACAGGTAGTTTGGCAGTGTTAGAGTGATAAAAGTATGTGCAATGGACCTGAATCCTTGCTGGCATACATGAGAGAAACTGCTAAAATCATTGCAGTTGCAGATGTTCACATCAGTAACCTTGGCTTTAGTTTGTTAGTAAAATGTGGAGATCTTTGCTTCTAAAATGTCTGTAAGTTTTCTGCCGTGGGTTCAGTGCTGTGGACCATGTAACTCTGCTTTAACAGATTGCATTTATATGTAGGGAACTGAATGCATGTGCTAGAAATGGGTAGTTTTTTGCAGTTACTGTTCTGGAAGACACATGCCATAAACTTGCAGCGAAGAGTTAACAGTCCTGCGGGCTAATCACAGAACAGTTCATGGCCTCCATAGGTTTCAGCAGATCGGACCCCAAGAAGCTTTTGTGATCAGACCCCAAGAGGACCGTGCAGAAGTCATGCACTGGGGGCTCAGTTGTGTTTTTTTTAAAAAAAACTAGTTAGGAGCAGCTGACTTTAGTGGAAAAAGTGTAATGAAAAGGATATTTGCTGCTTAATGCAGAATGTTTTAACTTTTCAGAAGGTAGTTCTTACTCCTCTTACCCATCTGGTCCTCTGGGCTGGCTGCTTTCATGATAGGCTTTTTCTGCAGCTGCGGACGCAGGAGCACAGCAAAGATGACGTACCTGAGACTGTGGGAGAGCTATGCAAAAGAGCCCTGCAACTGGCAACAGACCAAACTGTGACCATTAGGTTCCAGTTAAGTTGTAGACCTTCTAAAAAATAAAACCTGGGATTAAGGTGTTTGGTTAACCCTTTGGAAGTGGTGACTTTTAAAAGGGAGGGTAGTTTGTCTAGGGAAGCACTAGTATATCATGATCTACCATGAAAGGGCTAATAAAGGGTAAAATCAGCTTCTCCACGGGTCATAACACCTGTGGAGAAGGTGCTCTTTTAAAGCAAACTAACTTTTTTCATACCTTGCAATAGTTACCTTCCATGTATAAAAACACCTTTTCTAGTTTAAATAATTTTCTTTATTAATGATTTATGAACTCAGAATTTGAACTTGCTGTCTTTGCAATTACATAAATATTCAAAATCACCTGAATAGCACTAATTTCTATTTATTAGTAATGCATTCTTTTATTTTTTAGAAGTTAAAAATAGGACAACTTACGAATTACATTTTAAATAGGTTTCACATCTTGTTTAAAAAAAAGTTTGTTACAAGTATAGACTGAAAGTTTAGACGTCCTGTTTTAATTTAGTGAGACAGGTTTTGGCTCAAAGAAGGGTAATTCTGAACAGAAATGTTATCAAAGCTTTATTTTTGGCAACAGCTTTAAAAAACGACACGATGTGTAGTCTCCTACACCTTGTGTAGTTTCAGGCTCTTGCTCTGCTGAAAGTGCTCCCGATTTCCTAGGATCAGGCCCATAACTATCTTTGTCACCTCAAAGGGAGCCGTCAGTGCCTCTCCGTAACAAAAAGCTTGTTAACCCTTCCCTGCCCGGCACCTTCTCAAAGACTAACTTCGATTCCAGCAATCTGAAGAGCCGGCAGTGGAAAGCTTTGCTGATCGGTTTGGTTAGTCTTTGCCGGACCATCCTGATTTAACTCCCTTTTTTTTTTGAGAAAGTAAAGGAGTTTTCACCACTTCTACCTCTCCCCTCCCAGTTCAACACGTTCCATATTTGCTGGGAAAATTTCTTGCCAGTTTGCTTCTTTTTTTGGGGGGACTGGGGAAACCTATGTCTTAACAACATATAGACGAGAGACATCAAGGTCACAGGTAAAACAGATGGAAATACTCATTTTTCACAACTATATACTAGCAAGAGCGGGCACCACGAAGGCCTGATCCTGACTAAGCTTCCGTGCCTCTCTGTTGCCCTCTCTATTTGACACCTGCAGGTTTGTGGATTGGAAGCCGACTTTCATCCCTGCTTTTGGTAGAGCCCCGGGGCCTGAGCCTGCCGGGGACCTGTGTGCGGGGAAGGAGGGGGGGGGCCACGCGGGGCTGGGGTCTCGCTGGTGTTTTGCTCTGGCTCTGTACCACCACCTCCTTCTTGGGTTCAGAGTCACTTTTACATGAGGCTCAACTGCACTGCTTACTGAAGGAGTTTAAAAATCCTGGGGGCTAAATCTAAACAATGATTTCCAAAATTGTTTTGTTCTGTTGAAGTACTTTCTATAAACATCAGAGCTAAAGATACTTTCTGCTCTTTACTGAAAAAAGTAAGGAATCTCTGCTGGCTATTTGGAGACCAAATCCTACAACCTCTAGTGAATATTCATGCATATTCGTGAAAATAATCTCAAGGAAGTCAATAGGAACATTTCTGTGGATCGGGATTATTCCTAGGAGGGCAGGTTAGCATATACGGCCCCAGTAGAACCTCCAGTTGATGATGTTGCAGAGCTTCCTCTCATAGTACCTGGCTTTTAGAGCTAAGTTTCGAAAGCAGTAAATCAAAAGTAAAAGTTAAAACTTGTAAGTGCATGTTTCCAAATGCAGTATACAGCAAACAACATTAATATTTCAAATGAATTAAAAAAACAAGTAATCAAAAAAGGCCTTTAGCTGTAGTTTTGTTTGGGTTTCTTTCCTCGGACATTTGGGATTTGCTATAATCAGTTCTACAAAAATTAAAATCTCCAGGACAAGCAGCTTGAATCTTTAACTAAATGAACAAAATGTTACAAAGTACTAGAGTTTTTAAAGGAAAGAAACTGGTGATTGGATTTGTAGCAATAATTTAAAAATTTAACTTGGAAACCAGCTTTTTCTTCCAGATGAGGGTGGAACAGAAGTAGCCAGAACATTCAGAAAAGGTAACTATATAAGCTTTCAAAGCTGCTTTGATAACATACTATCTACCACAAACATTATTTTCACATAATCATAAAAACCATATTTTTGATACTAAGAGAAATTTCATACAGGTCTTTTGACCTTCATAGTTAACTTAGGTAAAATACCTACAGCCTTTAAATGTACTGCCTGAAATTACTTTTGTCTGGAAAAAAAAAATAAGGGGGGGTGTTTTGAGCTAGATATAGCTTTTGTTTATGTATATTACATATTGTGAAAGATTGACAGAGAGAGACAGATTCTCTTAATTATCTAGAATTCAGACTTGAAGGAAATTAAAAATTAGAATAGATTAAAATTTAGGGAAAACACTATAGGACTAGAGCCATGAGCCATGTAATTTCAGTGGGCAGCTTTTTTTTAAAGTGAATATTTATACTAAATGGCATCCAGTTGAAAAATCATTTTCAGGGAAGATATTTTCTTATATTATATTCTGGGAAGTTAGACTCGTAATAGCCAAAGTAGTACGCAGCATGCAGCTAAATATAAAACAAAGTAAGCTCAGTTATCTAATATAGATATAAATACAAGTATTTGTGAAATCTATTTAGAGCAAGGGCGGGGTGTTTTGTACCTTAATATACAGAGGAAAAAGCTGAAATGGGAATGTTGCATACTTTAGCCAAAATATCAGCTAAATATTTTTTCCTTTTGCTGGATTTATTTCCTAGCAGTACTAAAAAAGACTTAAATTATCAAATATGTCCAAGGAATAAGCATACCTAATTGTTATCAAATTCATACGGTAAAAGTTAGGAAACAATTGGATTTTAAATTCCTGTGGACTGATCCTGCTCTCCTGAAATCAGTGGTAAAATTCCCTTTGGCTTCAAAGGGAGCTGAATTTCATGTCAGCTTTTAAAATAAAATTTATTAACTCGTCAGTATTTTGCTAAAGAATAAAACTTCACTGTTTCTTTAGTATCAAAGTAATAAAAAAATTAGATTAAAATCTAAGCAAACAGGAGTAGCAAATACTGTAAAAAAAGCTTTTAGGTGGTCGCTATTATTAGCCTATCAGCTGATAATTTGATAAAAATAATTCAGTCTTATTTATCTACTGTTTTTCAGTGGTTTGTAGGACTTAGATGTTTTACATTTTCCATTTAACATATATAGGATCTGAAACAAATAAAGCCCTGCCCTTGCAGAATATGGGCAGAAATATGTTTTGGCAATTAAAACAATTATGTCTAGTTGCTGAATCGAAAACTTAGTTACCTAAGTATGGACATTTTCATGTTAGCAATAGAAAATAAAGCAGAGAGATCTTTGCATCAAAAAAGAACTGATTTTAATAAAATGTAGAAATCTGGTCTTTCAGACATTTAAAAAAATCTGTATTTTTGAGTTTAAATTTGTAGTTTAGTAAATATGTTGTTTAAATAGCAGACAGCGACAACCTTCGAAGAGGGGTAATTGGTAGTATTAAAACTTACAATTTCTACAAAGAGAAAATAATTTGATAAGGCAAACAAAAAACAGAAGTCAGGTTGGGGTTCATTACTATCCTATGGATTCCTGTAGTTCATACTAATTCATATGACTTAAAGACTAAAATGCTAGAACCATTATCCATCCTTACTGAATATATTTTTATTAAAAAGTTATGTTTTTTCCTGTTTTTCAAAAATTGGTATTGACTTTTTTACAGAGAAGCAAAAAAAAAAAAAAGTCAGTAAATTCGACCATAATTCATAAATGCTCCTTCTCTTGAAGTAGATTTTTTTACTTTGAAATTACTAATAGGAAATTATTTGAACAGTTTTTTAACATGAATTTATGTAAGAAGCTTTTTGAAAGTTATAGTATTATCTTACTTATAACTGACTGCAGCTGGAATACAGCCCTTTTTTAAATTGAATACTGTACATAATAATTAACAAAACATGTGGATGTAGATACAGTTACAGTTATTAGGAACATTAATTTGCATTGTTGAATCTTAGTGGGGGGTTTGTTCTTTCTTAAGGCTTTTAAGCAGTTAGCAATGAAAATAAATTGAGATTAAAAAAATCTGTTTCAAATCTTGCTTAAAAACTTTAAAAATGCTTCTAAACCTTTAAATGTGGTTTGATATATTTTTCCCTATTATGTATAGGTTATTTATAAATCTTCTTACGATAAAAGATTTCTATTTTTAGATAGTTCATATCTCATTAAACCGACTGAGCAGACAGGGTTACATCGTACTTGTTTGTAAATTTAACAGAGACTTATTTAATAGAACAATGAGCTATATAAATATTTTACATGGAGTTTTATCCAAATAAAAGCATTTGTAATAATTGATATATGTCAACAGTCCCATATTGATTATGTCTCTGGAAGTTATCTTTTCAGTTTCTGCTTAATATTTTTGGAGGTTTTTCCTTTTATGTCTTCCAGAATAATAAATACAATATCCCTGTTGCTTTTGAAATTTATATTAAAGAATAAATACTGATTTTGTTTTGACATCGAAAGAAATTACTGACAGAAGGAGATACACAGCAATTTTGCATGAGTAACTTCATGCAAGTGAAGCTTTAAAGTCCTTGAAGTAAGGGAAGGAGTTTAGAAGAACAAAAGCANTTTTTAAATATCTGTTGCAATTTTTTTGAGAGGGGAGAACAGCTTCCTCTCTTTGGTAATGTATTCAAATTCACAGAATGCCATTAAAACTCACAATGCGAGTTCTGCCACAGAAATTAGCTTTTCAAAAGACTGGTCAGCTCCTTAAATTTAATTGAAACTACATTAAAAAAATGTTGTTTTCATGTACTAAGTAAACCTAAGTGTTTAACTTGGAAAAGAATAACTGCATATATCTGATCGATGGAGACATGAACACCACAAAAGTGATCTTTTCAAGAAAATGAATTATTTTCACATGATTTTTAAATCAGTGGGCATCTGTTTATGGCCATATTAGTGCTATAATCAGTACAATAAACTAGACTTTACAAACTAAATGGAAGGGAGGTACGGTACGATCTGAAGTGGGAGCGAGCTCAGAATCGGCTCAATGTAGTGGCAGCACAGAAATATAAATGTCAGGAACAAAGTCCAACTTCTTTGACCACAATTTCCACTGAAATACTACCTCAAATTTGAGTTTAATAACTGTATCTGCTTCAATGAAATCATGTGCTTTTAAAAGACGTATTAACAAGCTTAAACATGATTATGTTATTAAATATTTCATTAATTAGAAAGTGAGCTCTCTAAGCCATAGTGTAAGCCCAATATGGGAAACAATTGATGTATTAGTAATATGCTTCATTCTTTATTTATTAATGAACCGTTTTAGAGGTGAATAGTAAATTCTCCAGAATAAATTCACAAATGCATACCTCTTTTACTTTTTTTGAAAATGTTTTGTTGTCCTGTCACGCAAATTATGTTTTCTTTTTGCTCTCTAGAAATAATGCCAAAGTTGCTGAAAGGGTCAAACATATTACCAGTTTGTCTTAAGTCCCGAAAAAAGTTTTCCAAGATTTTTATATTTCACATTAAAATAAGGCAGATGTGGCAGATGATTCAAAGTAACCCATCCATTTAAAAATTCCCCACGATGAGGATTCAGCTATAAATTATCATTACACTAAACCATTATTATGTAATTTGATATTAATTTCTTCTGTAGGACACCATAAATATAAGACGAAGTTCTGCAGTCAAAACTTCTACTGATGATAGTATAAGATTAGGCAAGGCAGATATTGCAGGATTTGGAATGCAGTATCCTCGTTTGTGGCTGTAATCTTGTAATCAGAGGAATATTTGTATTAGAGGTTCAAATTTTAATACTTTTTTTCTACTACAGCTATCTAGATTTCTATTCTATTTACTAATACTAGTACTTTTGCCGCAGTTTTCATTGTTAATGTATTTCAAACAAGAGGACCCAATTGCTTGGTCCCTGATCTCTAAAAATCCATCCTGTCAGGATGAGAATTAATTAATATGGCTTTAATTAATTTTAACTTTTCCCTTTCCCTTTTTCTCCCTGGTTAATTTGGGAGGAGGAAAAATAGGACTCGGATTAGTATAATTTCCCAACTCTCATCAAATCCTGTGTTTGTATAAGACAAATTCATGGTGTAATAATGACACGCTGCTACTAGTATGCATTTTTTGACCTAAAATATACTACTAATTAAATTTATTTCACTGAAAAAAATCCATTTAACTGACTTCAATGTTTATCAGAGGTTGCAAATCATGGTTTTAGTAGTTAACTCTTAGTTTTGTCATTATACTTATGGTATAGAATGCTATTTAAATAAACAGGCCTCATGCATGTAAGGTTTAAAGCAACCATTCAAATCATCTGCACCACTGTTCTAATAACGCAGCAAATCGGTATTTCATGACATAGGGATGTGAAATGGCACTGGGTGCACAGGGGTGTCTAATGGGGACCGAAAGGAAAGCAACCAGAATACAAGGATATCTGGATTTATGTGGGTTAACACCAAACTTCTTTGTCAATTGCTAAACTGAAGATATAAAATTTTAGTTCATATAAAATCATAGGTGTGAAGATGCAAAATTATATAGACTGTCTGATCTATGCAAGTCCAGCCAAAAGCTTGTCCGTGATCCTTGGGCATCACAGAAGTGATGGCATGAGTAGTTGTACTGCAGTCCAGCTCCATGCTGAGATGGAGTTTGGAGTCAAGACGTGGGTGAGCTGGAGGTACCAGCTGAGCTTCCCAGCTGGGAGACCCTTGGAGCAGCCCAGCTCTGGGATGGGGACCACTCCAGGTCCCTGCTGCCTGACTGCATTTGCTCAGTCCTCCAGAAATTTTGGGTCAGGCCTGTTTTTGTACAAACTATTTGGCTACACCCTAGTGGAGCTGGTTTTAACCAGGTTGTATTTATCAGAATATTTCTGTGTACGGTATTCTGTATTTATGGGTTGGACTTTGTAATTATTCTATCTGCTTGCTTAAATGGAAGTGAAGCTTTGGAGCCCCTGTTTTTTTTTTCCAAAGAAAAAATATTGTTACGTAGAACGGACTCCATGTAAAATAGATGATATGTCACTTAGCTGCTGGTGTGTTTATTCCTTTCCCATATGAGATGGAAGGTAACATGAAGCTAGAAGGTATTAATGGCTGCCTTTAACAACTGTTAAAAAGCAGGTGGATGCTGATAGATTCACTTGCCATCTGTGGGGGCTCCACATGGGCCTCATTTTCCAAATTTAATGAAAAATATTTTTTTTCCTGTATATGAAGGTAACTCGCTGGCATTTCAGAGTTCACTGGTTGCCCACAGATGTGCAACAATAGTGCAGTATGGGTTGTACTCTTCAACTTCGTGGTATGTAAGTGGTATATAAGCACCGAAGGTTCAAAAGGGGAAAAAAATCTTAGCTAGGTTGTGTCAATTAACAGTGTTCTCCCCGTGTTAAGTTTATTTGAGAAGAGAAAGAGTGCAGTTTGAATTAATCTGCTTGAACCTTCTCTTTTGTTTGACTTTATACTCTGGCAGCTAGCTGGGTCCCTTTACAAAACACAGTAAGACCAGCTTCAGTACCATTATTGTGAGAGACCCAGAACCTGAGCAGAAATATCTTACCTTAACCTATATGAAGTGGCCACTTCATACTGCTTTGATCAAGAATAAGTACTCAGACCCACAACCACTGTTTACAGATAGGTCTGTAATTAATTGACAATGTGTGGATAAATATCAGGCCCAAATTTTCTTCTTCTGTGCCTTTGCCTGATTCCTGATCATTTTAACTATATTTGGGCAGCTGGAGAAGACTAGGTTGCTATTAGCCGTGACTAAAAATCCTCCAGTATTTAGACAAATAATGTAAACCTTCTAATGAAATGTTCAACCATTAATATTGAGGGGCTGCAAAATCATATAGGACAGTAAGAAATGTCCATGGGAAAGACTGACAGGGCCTCATTTTCATAAAAATCTGATCAGTTACACACAGAATATTTCTGAAACCAGAACACTTCATTTTCTTTTTCTGGAAGTCTGTTGGTTTTTGTTTCGTTCCATTTAAATTGTTCTGTCATGCTCAGCACTGCACTATTGGAAAGGCCCTCACTTGTTGGGTGCTAACAAGTGTGTTTTAGTGTTTGGGAATGGCTAGACTTGGTGTCCAGAAGGGGATGGGTGTATCGTATGTCCTAGTTTAGTTGGACACAGCTTGGTTTACAACCCATGAATATGTGTTCTTGAGGACTAGATGCAGTATGTTTTCGGATGGTCCTCCTGAGGATAAAAATGGATGTTCTGGTCATCCTCTGTTAGTAGATGGTTCCTGACCTTCATTATGATACAAAGCACAAATTTCTGGCCAACCTTTTTTGACCAGAGGGTGTTATTTATTATGCTAGCTTGTTAAGAGAGCAGGAGAAATAAGGAGTATTTTATCTTTTCCAAGCAGTTTAATTTAATATGGTGAGTTGAATGTATGCCATTTGCCTAGGTGCCCTGGAATGTCAAATAAAATGTACAAATAAGTAAAATGTATTATTGTCAGATTTGCTGTAGGAGAAATGGCATACCATCTTCCCCAAGCTACAGTTGGGGAAGGACCTTGGGAGTGTACAAAACTGGTCTAAGCACAAGAAAATAGATGGCGTGTTTGGCAATAAGTTGTTTTCATAGCTGAAGCGCTTCAAAAAGGCAGAGGGAAATAGAGCAAGCTCATCAGCTGTCTCCTTACAAGCCAAAATAAATGACAGGTACCAAGGTCACGATACATTTTGAGACAGTCATAGTCCGCAGGAGTTTTAGACATGCTGAGCACTTCTTCCAACTGAGACGAGTGGTGTGTGGTTCCTTCCCATTCTTCCACTAATAACTCATTCAGAAGGACTAATGCTTTTGGACTATGAGGATCATGCCCTGCTTTTTAATTGTAGAAGGATACTGAACATTTGGCAAAAAGGTAGTCACTAAATGAAGCTCTGTTAATTGATGAAGTCTGATAAGTCTTCTGTCACTCAGCCCATCACTAGGAAAAGTTTTGTGTTTCTTTTTTTTTAATCTCATAGGGAGCAAGTGCTCCGTACCTGTGGTGCAGTTCCTTTTCCCATTAGCAGGCAGCATGAGTACTCCCTTTTTTTTGCGATCTACTATATGCAATGCCATTATGTCCATTAGTGCAGTATTTATCAAACTTTCTGAGTCTGTGACCTCCTCTTGATTCACCTCTCTCTCTGTTACTGCCTTAAATTCTTCCCTTTTTTGATGATAGAGACTAAGACTCTGTAATCACTGTCTGACAACTCACTCCCTTTTCCAGGGAGAGTGGAGTTGCTGCCAGCAAGCCAAGGTAGTTACGAGCCTAGTGGCTACCCTATGTGCAGGAACTTCTCAGTCCCCTGCTGTCAAAAATTGAACTACTGATGACTAAACTTTTTTATTCTAACACTGTGAATATTGTTATGTCCTTTTGCAACCCGTAGTTTGAGAAAGGCTTCTTTAGAAGAGGTGCAGTTCCTGTCTAGTGATGAACTCCCTAGCAGCACAGTTTTAGAAAGTGACAGAAACCGGGTTTGTTGAACCTGGGTGCAGCAAAGGTCTGTTGATAGTGGCAGAGGACCTACATAATTCCGTGACAGTGCAGAGTCCGTAAGTTACAGCCCTCTTGTGTGTGCCTCTTCAAACAAAATTATTCTTGGTAAGGGATATGGGTGATAGAAAGAGTTTTTGATGTTGGCGTATTTCCTTTAAATTTTAGGGAAAAATGAGAGTATTTTTTCCCTATGTTGTGGTGTATATTGTTTTAGATCTGTTGATCAGCTGGTCTTTAGTTGGAAGTTGGAAAAAAATCGTACTGGCAATCTATGGTGCTGCATTACATTGGTTGTTTAAAATAGGGCCAGATGATATTTATAATACCCATGTTGTAATATTCACGGTGTCTCTGTCAACCCCCTTGTGCAAACAGTAAGATGCTGTTGGCTCACGGGCACAAGTCGGGGCCCTCAGCATGACTGGGATGCTCTCCCCAGCTGTCCGTCCCCAGCAGCTAGTCTGGCTATTGCTGTTCTCGTCTTGGTCTCTCCCGTGTGAATGCCCCATCGAGTCAGGGTCAGGGCACTGCTTATGAGATCAGGAAAAAGTAAAGATGGCTGAAGTCTGGTGTATTTGAGACTGAACGAGAGTGACAAAGAGGTGAAAAGTCATCAGTCCTAGGCTGTGCTCTCTACACCTGTCACAGACACTGCTTGACCTGTTCACATCTCCGTTCCTCAGTTTAACCTACCTGTCATGACAGTTACTCTCTGCTACAATTATTATTAATAATGTGACTATTACATAGCATGAGGGGTTATGCCTGATGCCTTCCAAAACCAAATACATTAATGAGTATTTGTTAATAGTTGCTCCCCTCCTTGTCTCCAGATGGGAAAAGGAAGAGAGGAGCAGGCTGCCCCTGTGATAGCCTCTTGTGCTGCAGCAGGACCTGTCAGGAGAGGGCTGCAGACCATTAGGAACCCCAAGGAGAAACTCCAGAGCCCTTCAAGGCTGCTGGCATGGCTAGGCAAGGCACCGCATGGGAAGTTCCCTTCTTTGCACTTCAGGAATTAGTACAACGTTAAGTGTCTTTGAAAGAACAGCAACCCTCTTTTCCATCGTCTCTCCCATGGAACTCTCTTCTGCCCCTCTGCCATACTCGTAGTATTTCAAAAGGTTCATTGGTAATACTTACTGTGAGGCTTTTCTCTGTAATGTCAGAAGACAGAAGATAAATAGCAATCGCACAGTTAAAATTATCTCGTTAGTTAAAAGTAACACAAACATATATAGTAAATATTTATATAAAAGCCGGGTAAAATACAGGACAGAGTGCAGCAGAAGGAAATTTCTAGGAGTGTGCCAAGAGCTGCATTTAATACCAAGCTTAAGTTATAAAACATGGCCTTTAAAGGAACCATTTGAAATAGGCCATTGTATTTCCCTGTAATTATTGCTGTTATTGGTAACGATCCACCAATATTAAGTAATGGATAATTGTGCATTTCACAAGTGTCCGCTTAAGCTAAGCTTTGTCATATCTTAAAGAAACTGATACAGTTCAGGGTCTTTGACCCTAAAAGCCAGCGCAGTGAAAGTCAGCGGTAGCAGAGTCTTTCTCCCAGAACATTTTATCACCGGGGAAGGTGCAGCCCTGGGTGAAAGCCTGATGCAAAATCCGTGTGATAACTAACTCCCACCGAAACACTGTTATCAAGAGCTCTGTGGCAAATTAGAATATTAGGGACAAACAAGTCTTAGGCATTGCAGTTAGGAAAGAGTGAATTTCAGCATTTAGGAGGAATGTGGCTGCACTGGGACATAGAGGTAGCATGTTTTGAGTCTGTGAAAGTCAGTGTTGCGGTAATGCTTCACAGTAAACAGTTTTCTGTGACCCAGGTGGTCATAACGGTCTGTCTTGGTATGGCATTGAAGCACCTGAAGGTGTGGTTGACCTAGGCAAGTGAATTATCCCACTGAACACAGGGTGTATTTGCATGCTTGAAATCAAGTGTATGTGTAAGTCTCTCGTTGAATTGGCCTTGGAAACACAAAAGATGTCTTCTGGGGAAAGGAGAGGAGAGGTGGGGGTAGAGAAGGAAGGCGGAGAGAAATTCTTTGGGAGCGTGGTTACCCCTCTTCTGTCTAGTGGCATCCGGGAAAAGAGAAAACGGGAACATGTGCTACGTAGTGCTGTGGAAGCTGCTCGTGCCTAGATGCGTGATGTGATCATATAAGTCAAATATATAGTACTGCAGTTTACTCCCGTAGAAAAGTGTGTGTCTGTGAAACGGACGGGTACATGATCACAATGCAATTCCCCATTTTTACTCATGTTTCATATGGTGAAATAAAACAGTAGGGTAAATAAAACTGAGATACAGGTATTCTCACAGGAGTTGCATACGTAAGCTTTTAAGATTTAACTTTTGGCATGTAAACAGGAAAATAATATCTGTAAGCAGCTAGTGACAGTTTCTGTGTGTGCTTGTGGGACACAGAATTGCTAGGAAAGAAGTTGAAAAAGTGGATGTTGCGTGGCTCCTATAAACCCTTAAGTCTTTCCATTAAGTCTCGATGCCTCAGAAACCTTTATGTCTACAAGGACAGAAACTGCAGTGCTTTAGTAGCTAGGGGAAGATTTCACTGTATGTGTATGTGCCTACCTACACACATGTGCAAGTTCACGGCTGCGTTTTGGAGTCCGTGCCATAGAGAGGGGAAGGTAATACAGAAGGAAAGATACAGGTTTTGAAAATATAAACGGAAGCCATTTTTTTTTTTCTGCTGTTGACAGTTCTAGTCTCTGAAGGCATTGTGGTTTATCCTGGAAAAATGAGGGTGACAGAAGTATATGCTTTGGGAACTTTGATTAAACAAGGTCCTGGTGCAAGACAGTAATGGTTCTGTATGGGTTGGAGTGTTTCATACAGCTTGTGCTTGGCACAAGAAAGAGAAATAGTTATCGCAGCCGGTAGCAGGGACATACAATGTTTCCCTCCCTATGCAAACCAAAGTGGATAGATGCCCTCTAATTTCCTACGGCCTGTGTCAGGAAGGGTATTTATCACTAATTTAAAAGCATACAGAAAGGTGAATGCAGGGGCTGTTTTTTTCCCTTGAGTTTGCATAGGAAAATAATTGAAGGCAAGCATTGTATGTTATTAGGAATATATTGGGCTGCGTATGGCATGCTTTTGTTGCAGATTACAGAGGCCTGATCCTGCTGTCAATGAAGTTAATGGCACATTTCCTATTGATTTCAGGGAAAGAAGGAGCAGATCACAGTCTAAACATGTGACAAGTGAAAGCTGCTCCTTTAGAAGGATGCTGCCCATTACATTTAGGCCTCCAAATTATTTTTTCATAGTGTCCTGGGAAAGAGATGGACATCAATTGTTCATATTATAAGTGTAATGAGGATTGTTTAAAAATGTAAGTGTCTTCTTTAACATTGCTGAACCGAAAATATAAAAGATTCTCCTGGTGCATGAAAGTGAAACTGGCTGAGAACAAAAGTGAAACCAACAGGCAACTTTCACGCCCCAGGCTGAGTGAAATGCAGAAAAGTAAATCCTAAACAGGTGATGCTGAACAGTAAATTTGAATTTTAAAATTTTCTTTACTTTTATTAATGTAGAAAAGTGTTTCTAGTCATCTAAAGATTTCCCCTAAGACAGGTGTTTTCTCTTGATGGTTTCTCTTTAAAAAGTCAGGATCAGTGAAAAAATGCCTGTTTCTTTTTCTTTATGATGTTAAGGGGCATTTCTACATGTTACCCCCTTTTCCTTTTTCATGCTTTGCATCACAGACTTGCAGGTCATTTATACTTAGTAAATGCTGACAGGAGCATGTTACTAAAGCAGGACAGGGCTCACCTTGCTTTGCAAAAGTATAGGTGACTGTAATCAGCAAGTTCCTAGAGAAGGAAAAAAAAAGTATCTCTAAAAATATATGAAAATTACAGTAGAATGTGTTTAATCTGTAAAACAGTAAAAAATGAGAGACAGTGTAGCAAATGGGAGAGAGAGACATTCAGTTCTTCCTGCCCGGTCTAATAGGATCAGCAGGAGACAAATACACAGAAAAGTGGGCAAAGACCAAACAAAGCAACAGCAGAGGGTAAAAAAAAAGCATAGGGTGCCATGAATAAAAAGAGAGAATGGACGAAAGAAGTGGTTTAGATAAGTTAACATTGTGCAAAATGCTTCCTTGGTTCGCATTTGTCAACGTCCAGGAAATTGGGTGGAAAAATACATGTGTGGCAACAGTCTGCTAGGATCTCAGCAGTATGAGGAGGGTAAAATACGTGGAAGGAGAAGGGTAAAAGATGGAGAAAAGATTTCAATACAGGCAGACTGTTTTTTTTTTTAAAAAAAAAAAAAAGGCAGTTTAGTCATAAATACTACACCCTACAGTACTGAGGCTTTCTGACCATGACTTACATTGATAATGCTTATTAAATGACAAACTGAAACAAGGGCTTTTTTGGAAATGCAGCACAACGTGCATTTGTACTCATTATCTTAACTTTTTTTCCTCTCACATTTGTTGGAAAAAGTGTAGAGCGAAAAGGGGCATAAAAATGGTGTATAGGCAGTGATTTTAGCTGGTATCTTCCTTGCAGGTGAAGGGAGGAGAGAGAAGTCTCAAAACTACAGGCCTGCGTAAATTCTACAGCGTCACAAATAAGTATACAATAACACAAATCACAGAAAAACGGGTAAAGCAAACACCATACTTATGTGAGAAGGAATTCAGCTTTTAAAACAGGGGAGGGAAAAGTTGCCGTGGGAAGGAATATCTCGGGACTCTGTCCCTCATGTAAATGGCTTTAAAAAAAAAAATTAGATTTCAATATATGTAAAAGAAATTATTTTATTTTTTTCTTAATATAAGATCATGCCATTTGCAGATTAAATGTTGCTAATCGGTTGGAGCATGCAGCAGTATACAGGCCTCTAAGAACTGAAAACCAGGTCTGGAGAATGTGGTCCTTCAATTGACCACGTACGGAGCTAATTTTTGACCTGTATACCTGACTTACCAAAAACAATTGTGAGGGCTCTAATTAGAATATAAGAGGAGTTTTTAAAATGCTTTTCAGACCAAGAGACACGAAGCCTTCTGAGGGACAGGTAATTTGAATGTGCAGAAATTGGTCTAAACATATAATAATTTTAATCTCCTCTCTTATGTTATAGGGAGTGCGGCACAGCCCGTGTTCTGGACAGAAGGACGGCCGTCTGAGGGACGCGAGCATCACTTCTCAGGTAAGGTGCTGTTACTGATGATTTTTCGACATAGAGAGAAAATAACTTTTCCGTTTGGATTTAATAATACCTGACCTTTTGGCCTTTTCGGTTTTGGAGTTTATTGACATTTCAGACAAACCCAAATGTTTTGGTTTTATTTTGCCAGAGATGAGGAGGCAAATTGTTGAGAGGGAGAGAAGTTAGTGCCAAGTCCTTCCGAAGTCCGGTCGGTTGCAGGAGAGCAGCAGTGCTGACAGTGGTATTCTGGATTTTCCCATTAAAAGATGCAAATGATAGGATGTTATAGAAAGACAGATGTATTTGCGAGCTGTGGTGTGTGTTTCAGTTCACCTCATATTAGAATAGCAAATAAATTGGAAGTGGATGCTGTGATTTGTGGTTGGTCAAAGACAGGGCTAAAAAAATTAATTCTTTCTAATTGTACGTGGCTTTTTTGTGCTGACAAATATATTTGATGTGGTAGCAATTAAAAATAGTCTGTTTTGATTAAGTTGAAGGAATTATACTTGTTTTTAAAGCATGCTGTTTAATTAAGCAAGAGTCAGTAAATGGCATGAAGCTATAGGTAGGATGCTTGTTGAGAAAATGCAGTTCCTTGAGGTCAAATTAGTCAATAAGTAAATTGTTTTGATCAGGACAGAGGCTATATTTCTGAGATATTTTATACTTTGTGTAAGCTTGTTATACACCAATAGAGAGAGGAGCTGTGTTAAAGTGTTGGACTTGCTGTTGTATTAACGGTACATCACTTGTTCTTTTTGTTTTGAATTGTTGATTCAACTCTGATAATTTAGACAAGAGAGAAAGGTAAATTCCATTTACCAAATGGGATGTTTGTAGCATTTAAAAAAGAGAGAGATTAAAAATGGTTAGAAGTCTCTAAAATCTATAATGTTGTTCTGTAACATTTTAAAAGGCATAAATATAAATAATAGTATTTCCACTGACAAAATAATATACCATATCTAAAAACAATATAAACTGTTAGAAGAGCTTTGAAATAAACAGTACGTGAAGATAGGTAGCTAGGATTTTGCAGTATTTTTCTTCCCCTAGTCTCCCTCCTTTTTGGCAGGGAAAATTGAAAGATGTCTTTTAAATACAAAAGGAATAAACAAATACAATTGCAGTGAAACAGTATGCTTGGCATTTGGTGAAATTTGTTTTCTTATAAGTATTTTGGTTTTTAAATGTAAGTGTTGTGAAATAGTTCGGATCTCAAAGTTTGTGGGGAGAAAATGTTTCAGCATCTTTGTTCATACCTGAGGAATCCATTTTAGAAGTCCATTTTCCCTGTTTGCAAAATACATTTTTATTAGATCTATGTATTTGGGTTAAGACTTACTTAAAATTACTTAATTAGGTTATACTGAAATTCTAAGTGATTTAAAAAGAAGGATTATGGTAATATGACAAAACGTAACACTATTTTCATTGAAATCCTTAAATAAAGCCCTTTTAACATGCCAATTTTAAAAATCTATAAATTTGGGGTGTTAAAATAGTACAAAATATAAAAAGGCCGAACTCATAATGGAATATATAATCCTGTACCAGTGAGCAGGGATTTTGTAGGTACGTCTGGAACATGGGAGGAGGTCATTTACACCTTCAGTTTGTTTTTGAGCATTTCTGTTGTGGTATTGTCCTTTTTAAGACTTTATTATATATATGTAAAATACTTCTAAAATGTTTGTGGTTGATTTATAAAGAGAAAATGTAGAGAAAGAGGTAACAGTGTAGGTGCGCTAAGCTAGATGGCAATTGATTGTGTTTTCCCAGGAAATTTTGAAAAATATACCAAAGTAAAAATTGGCACAGTAAGGAATAAATCCTAAATAATTGTATTTGTGCCGTTTGGAATAGTGTGGCTGTGAATTGTCTTTAAAAACCTCCTGTAAGGGTCTGAAAAACAGTACAACATAAAAAGGCTTTCCAATTGTGTTTTCTCTAGATAAAGCTATTGGCTTGTAGGCTGATTTAAGGGACAAGGTATTAAAAAATAAACTTTAAAAAAAGAGCTATATGTGTGCTTTTCTTATCGATAAGTTTTTTTTTTAAAAAAGGAAAACGTATATGTGTTTGTTTCCTCTGTGTTGTTTATGGTCTGAAATAAATAATAAATTTGTAGTGATTTATTTTTTAAAAAAGAAGTATTTATATGAAAAAATCTGGCAGTAGGTTTGTTTTACTTGGTGTTTTAATTTTGGAGAAATAGCAGAATGTTTCTGGATATTTGCATTTGTTTCAGAGGTTGGAGCATAAGCCAGATTTCTGTGTAGTCTGTCAGGCAGTTACACGTCTGAGCATGTTACAGTTTGTAGCACGACAAATTAGAGCCATTTGACTTGTGTTGCTGCACAAGGCTTTCATGAAAAAAAAAAAAATTAAAATATGGCAAATAAAACAGATGTATGGGGGACGATCTCAGGGGCCATCTCGGATACCAAGCTGCGGAGGGGGGCCGGGGGAGACCCTGCTGGATTTGGCTCTGAGGTGCTGCTTCTGCACGAACTCGTGCTCTCTGCCCCCGTCCCTCGATCTCTATAAAAATGGACTCTGACTCTCTGGATGGGTTTTTTTCTTGGTTGGCAGCGGGTTGGTTTTGTGTGTGCATTGTTCGCTGCTTATTTTAAGAGAGGATGTGGGAAAGTGGAGTACATGTTGGCTGTAGGTGTCCTGGGCAGGTGCAGGAGGGTGCGTGGGAAGGACAGGACAGGACAGCCAGGATGAGCTCTCACATCACTGTCCCTGCCGGGCAGCCCAGCGTC
>VWZL01003288.1:219764-235708 GCA_013396915.1 Stercorarius parasiticus
GGCCGGGGTGGGCGCCTCAGGCGCCGGCAGGTCAGTGGCAGGTTTGGCCCTTCCCCCGGAGCCGGCCGAACCCGGGCAGCCCTGGCCTGCCCTGGCTGAGGCGGAGGCGCTGGCTCTGGCCCGCGGCGGTAGAGGCGGAGGAGCGGGCCAAAAGCCCGCCTCGGGGCGCTCGGGCCGGGCCGGGCCGGGCCGTGTGGCGGCCGCAGGGCGGCGGGGCAGCGTGGCTGCTCGGGGCACCGGCCCCTGACGAGGCGCTGACCCACGGGCTAGCAGCCAGCGCTGGGTCCTGCTACCACTTCGTGGCGAGCTCCGCGTCGAAATGAAGAGCCTTCCCGTGGCCTCCTCCGAGAGTCAGCCTGCTCGGGCAGCACACGCTCGGACATAGCAGGCGTGGGTCTCGAGTTTTATCTGCAAGTTTGGGTTTGGTGTTGTGTTGTTTTGTTTTTAAATGTGGAAGGGAAGAATTGAGATGCCTGCAGGTGCTGAAGTGTGCTGAAGTTACGGAGGGGCAAACCCGGGAAGCAAACGAGACTGGGTAGTCTGCCTGATAGCAAGGTATTTTCACTGAGAACAAAGCAGGGAGGGAAAAAAAAGGAGGAAAATGTATTACATGTTAATTTAATTTATGCTAACAGTGGGCCGCAAGTGCCAAATCAGCTTCTTGTTAAACATTCTGATGTTTTAAAATAATTTTTTAATTAGCTGGAGGTATCTGCTTGTATGTATGAAAGGAATGGCAAATAATAGTACACGAAATAAATCAGTCTGAAGTGAATTTGTTAAACTTTGTTGGGTTTTTTTTCCTCCTTACTTTTTGAAGGCAAATGTGAAAGATAGTGGGACCACGCATCAGCAGTTAGATGAACTTAGGGCTGAGCATGCTTAAACATCTCATGGGAATGGAACCGGAACGATTCTTGTTAGGTAGTTTCTTTTTCTTGGTAATTGTAATCCTCTTGAAATGCAGAAAACAATTTATTTGTTAACTAATAAATGAAGATGTGCAAAGAAGATAACGTTGTTGAGATCAAATGGAAAAGGGAAATATGCCATAGTAGGATTGCTTTCTGTTGCACATATTACAGTTCAGTTCTGAGAGGAGATATGAGGGGCTCTGCAAACGTTTTTGTATTTGTGTCTGAAAGCACATCAGATTTTGACAATGATCATCACCTCATGTACAGTCGTTAAAGTATATGCAGATGGGTGTAATTTTCGGAAGAAAGGTGGCAAAGCAATGAATTCATTTATTTATTTTTAGGGAAGGTATCGTTCTATTGGAGGAAAAAACGTTGTTTTGCTTATAAAAGAAATTGTTAGGTAGACACAAAAAAGGGATAAGTGTCTAAGTGCCTGCTTTATAACCCCTGGTGGTTTGGACTTGCAGAGTTAAGCTGTTGAAGATGACTTGAGATACAAAATCAGCAAGTCCAGAACAAAATAAATGTGAGTAATGTGTTTTAAGCTTCTTCACGTATGGGCCGCTCTATTGCCATCTGAAAAGAACCATTGCTTTTCCAGTTCTTCAGTAGGAAATTAACTTTACTGGATTGTCTTTTCTTATTTCAGCGCAATAAATACAGTATATCCCCTATGCAAAAATGTACAATGTATCTTTAAATACTATAAAAGCAGTGGAAGCTACACATCAAGGGGGCCAAATAGTTGAGGGTACCAAATGGAAAGACAAGATTTGTAATGCAGATGATGTAATCTGATAGCCATGGTACACTTAGCTGTAGAACAGTTTTTGAAGGGCAAAATAAAAGACACACAGGAAAATGAAAGATGGGATGAAATGCAACATAGTTTTAGCAAAACCAGCCTGTGCCAGGTTAACTTCTTACCTTATGCTAGGATTTTCTAGACAGAGGAAATACACAAGATCTAATGTGTTTCATTGTCAGGAAAGTATTTGATATTGTACCATGTTAGGAAATTATGTAAAATGGAGAAAATTTGGATTAATTACATGGTCAGGTGACTTGGGGATGCACTGACAGATAATAGGTGGAAAGAGAATGTGCTGATGGAAAGGAGGCTGCAAACTGGATTTTTCAAAGACTATATTGGAAATTATTTCATTTTTTCCGTAGTGACACTAGTGAAAAAGTAGAACTGTGGTGATAAAATCTTATGATACAAAACTGGTGGACTATATCGATATAGAGGAGGATTGGAATATCCATATACCAACAAGATGAATCAAAACTGAGTTAAATAGATGAGATTGTGATGCAAATAGCAGCTAATCACAATTTATTCTAGAAGAACTCATCACTTCAGTGATGAATTGGTAGTTGGTGTAGTAGTCGGCAGCAGAATGATGGCATACTGCTATGTGACATGGCTGAGCAAATAAAAAATAGATGTTGTCTTAGAATGTATTAGAGGAGGGAATTCCTGTATGTATAGAAAATATTAATGTCAATGTATATGGCATTAGTGAGAACTTATCTGGAGCCCGACTGTCACCCACATTCAGATAAATGGATTCAGACAGATGGATGGAACAGATGCAGAAAAGGACCACATGGATGTTAAAGGGGAATAGAGAGACTGTTTACGAAAAGACACAAAAGTGACAATTACACAGTTTTTATATAGGGGAGGAAAATAATTATGTGAGCTCAAGATTAGTGTAAACAAGCAAAACAAATGCGTATAAAGGGGATAATGAACACAGTTTGCTGGAAATTACAGGAAGAGTTCTAACTATCAGGCCACCAATATTCTGGAGTGGTTTCAAACGAGAAAGAAATTTAAATTTCTTTTTAAACGAAGTTTGATAAATCCAGAAAAGAACATCAATGTTTGGTTCTGCACAGTAGCGGGGAATTTGACTTGGGAATCCTGGATATCCCCTCCCTTAATTCTGCATTCTTGTGTATCAGTAAAATGGATTCTGAGATTGGTATGTACATTTACAGTGGGCCCATTTTGAAAGTGCTGCTGGTTTTTGTCATCTTAATTTCCTTTTCCATTGGTAAAGTTCTTTTCTTTGGGCCCCTTACTAGAAGCAGTGTAGTTTGGTTATATTTGCTATCAACTGCTTATCACCTGCACACTCTGAATTGTGTCGGGAGAAGAAAAGTGATGTTTTTCACTGACTTCAACGTTGGGAGGAGACAAACTGTAGGGTCTGGACACCATGGTTGAAGGTGTGCTCACACAGTGCTGCCTGACTTCTTGTCCCTGAATGGGCTGTTCATAGAAGTCTTCATGGAATATTTTTTAGGAAAGTATTTAAATGAAAAGTCATCTAGGGCAAGACAATATTGCATTCTGAAATGTATGTATAATCAGCTCCCTTGCGATATTACTTGTGACGTTGTATCTTTTTTTTATGCTTTTTAGACTGTATAGTTTTTACATACAGCACTTAGTGCAACACTGAAAAATAAACAGAAGAACCATAAAATTAAGGAACATTGCTCTTCAGCAAGGCTACCATACTCTAGGCAGACATTGTATGTTTTTACTTGGTATTTTTGCTATTTGGGAAATCTCTGCAAAGCAGGGAGTTCAGCAATCATTGCTCAGCTGTGCATTTTAATTTTATTTTTCAGTCCACAACTGTTGCAGGTTATTCAAATAGAAAGGATTTGTTTAGGGAGGTAACTTCCCATTCAGTGGTCAATAGAAAACTTAAGTGATGGAATCAATCGAATCATCAATGTATATGTTAAGTACCAATGGCACTTTCACTAGTTGCTGAAGCAGAGGAGTGAATGGATTATAAGGATTAAACTTTCTTCATCCACCTAGAGGTGAACAAGTCATGTGAAAATGGAAGGGTCATTTGGTAGGAAACAGTATGAAAGACTTGGAAGACAAAAAAAGAAATACATATTATCTCTAAATGGTTTCTTGCACATTTTTTCTGTAATAGATGGTGAGCTACAGACAGAATCTCGAAGCTTACAGGGCAGAAATGTGACTGTAAAGTGATTCTGAGTATGGAGTGAAACATGCTTGGTTGTTATTTAACCTGTATTCCTGAAAAATATTTTTATCTTCCATCGTAAGTCTGATTATTTAAAGAAAAATACTCCTATTCATTGCAGATGCTTTCTCGTGTTCTTTTCTTGACCTTTTTGAATTGGAAGGAAGTCATGGACTTGCCCACTGGAATGGTGGGAATGCAAGTGTGAGGACTACAGCAAAAGAAAATTTTCTGTCCTGATCTGCCCATGTCATCCTCCAAGACTTCCTGCTGCAAAAAAAGGCACTTCCACTAGTGTCACCAGTTTTTCATTCTCTTGTGCCATATTACACCTATTGAAATACTGCTGTTTGGAAGAAGAAAGTTATGGAAGTGAGAATGGTTAACCTTCATCTGATAAGGTTAATAATTACATTGGCGTGATTCAATAACAAAAGCAAACCAGCTAATATTTTAATATAAAATACAAAAATAAGGTGTTAATGCTGTTATTAACAGTAGGACAAATCCATTCTTTTGCTGGTTTTATATAAAGTCTGTGAGGAATGTGTACACATGTATACTCACACACATATGTATCTATACATATACACCTGCTTTGCTGCATATGCTGGCTGATGAGTGAAAATAGCAGAGGATCGATATATAAAAGTACTGGGAACTTACGCACTGAACAAAATCAAAGTAGGCCAGAGCTTGTTTGGTAGCAGTAGACTGGGAAAGGGATGGTTCCCTGCAGCCTCCAGCAGCATTGTTCGGGTTGTTTTTATTTTTATTGTTGTTTGTTTTTAATTATTATTTGTAGAAATGCTTTGGAGCCAGGTCATTGCTGCTCTAAATCTTCAGATTTTCATTGATGTCTCCAGAGGGATAGCGATTTACACCCCCTGAATAGATGGCCTTCTGGGCAGGGACATTATTATGGTGTCTTTGCCCTGACATTGTTTGCTTCCTTTTATTCCCAGAAAGAAAAAACTGTCAAAGGAGAGGTAATGATAAGCTCCTCAATAAGCTCCTCCCATAGGAAAAGGAAAAAAAAAAAAAAGCTCAGTACTTCTAAAGTGGTCACACAGTTGGTACAAAAGCTGTTGGATGTTGTTACAGCAGCATCTATAGGAATTGAAATAGCAAGAGGAGAAATAGGAGTTTTGGGATTCCCCTGATCTCTCTCCAACTTGTAAAAATCCTGGGATGGAAGGAAATACCATCTTTTGGAGCTACTTACTTTGTTTCCTGCAGTGCCTTCACATACAGAAACTTCTCTCAAAATTTAATCAAAGCAGAGTAACTAGTAAGTAAGTAGGATAAATCTATTGTTTCTACTTGTTTCGGAGTGGCAGTGGTCACTTCTGTCTTAAGTGTTATGATTGCTACTCTTCTTATTGCTGTATTCAGGTAGATGACAGCTTGGTTTAAATTACAAATGTGAAATGAGTTTTGCTCTCCCACCATCACGCACAAAGAAGCTTTGAGTTAGAAATGCCAGACCTCACCTATTTGAGCAAGGCAATACCTTAAGTTCCCCAACATGATACTGACTTTTAATACTTCTTTTCCTCTAACCATCCAGAACACCTAGCTGCCCTCTCAGCATCTAAAGGTAAAGATTAGGACATCCAGATCACCTGCTGTCCTGGTTTGAGGTAAAACAACCAATTTTCTGATTTGTAATTTTACTTTTTAGCTGGGCCTCTTCTAACTGACTAAAGTCTGAAATTAACAGCATGTTGTTCAGAAACTGTTCGCTCTCAGAGTGATAAGACCTGATTATACCAAGGAATGTATGCACAGAGGCTCTTGCTTATACTTATTGCTATAACAACCAAGGTCAGCTAACTTCGCTTTTTGCCCGTCAGAGGGTTGGAAGCGAAGAAGCGTAGAGGAGTCCCACCTGCAGGGAGGAGCGGACGGGACAGGTGACCCAAAACTGACCAACAGGGTATTCCATCCCATCTGCATCACGCTCAGTATAAAAGCTAAGGGATCAAAGGGGCAAGGCTGCTCTGGCTCGGTTTTTTCTTCAATGGCTGATGTCTGAGGAGGACCTTGTCTGTTCGTCTGCCTTTGATCCCGATCTGAGCGTTCCTGACTCTAGTTCTGGAATTCAGCTCCTGTCCGTCACTGACTCCAGTCTGGGACTTTCCGTGTGTCTGCTGGTGACGCGATCATCATCCTGGGAGCTGGATACGGTTTTGTATATATTGTATACTATTTTATTTTATTTTATTTTATTTTATTTTATTCTATTATTATTATTTACTATTTTCTCATTTATTATTATTTTCATTAAAGGAGTTTAGTTCTTTTTCTAAACTCGTAAATCTCCTTATCTCTTCCTCTCCTCTCTGAGGAGAGAGAGGGGGGGAGGGCCATCTGTCAGGTGCCACCTAACTGTGAGAGGACCTCAGTTCCTGCCCCTAGATTTCTCTGCCTGCCAAGGTCCCGGTGACATAGGGGTGGTGAGCAGTGCATTTGCGCTGGGCTGTACCAGCACGACGCTCCCCCTCCAGTGTTAATGGGGGTCTGTCCTGCCAGGTCTCCAGAAGCAGGTCGTCTGCAGTTGGGCCTCACCAAGTGAGACACACTGTGCATCAGTGGTCTGCCAGTTCAGGCGTGTGAGAACCTGAAGTTCAAATCCCATGCCATCCTCAGCAGATATATCTCTGAAGAGCTCATGCTTCATTTCCCCCCAGGACCTCTGAAGTATTTAGAGAAGATGAGTACAGGATGTGTGTGCATGTTGGAAGAACTGTTTGTGCGGGAGAGAGCCACATTGCTAAAACCGAGGGTTAGGGCAACCATCTGCAACGATGGGTACTTGGGATCCAAATCCTGTTGTAATGGGGAGCAATGTACAATCCTGGGAATGACTTGAGTCTCTCAGGGTGTTTTTAAAATGCCACCTTTAATGGTTAAAACTTTAGGGGTAGAACTCTTTAGGAAGTCTGGAAGCTGGATATTTTAAAGAGTTACGGAGAATTTGAAGAAAAAAATACAGAAGCGTAATTGAGTGTTAAAGATAGGAAATGGAGATTTATTTTTTTTTTTTCTCTCAGTTTTTGTCCCTGGTAGGGTCCTAGTGGAACTCTCTACCCTCACATTTCCTCATGTGCAAACGAGGAGTGATACATCATACTTAATGGGCATTCTGTGAAGCGTAATTAATGTTTGTGAAATACTGGGAGTGGCTAAGACAAAGTCTTCTAGAAGTACCAGGTTATGTCAGGGGCACCAGAACTGTTTGGCAAGTGGATCTTTGAAGAGACACTCATAGAATTACAGAACACCAGGTTGGAAGGGACTTCAAGGATCATCTGGTCCAGCCTCTCTTGGCCAAAGCACGGTCTAGACAAGATGGCCCAGCACCCTGTCCAGCTGAATCTTAAAGGTGTCCAATGTCACTTCCCTGGAGAGATTATTGCAAAAGCTGATTGTTCTCATTGTGAAAAATTTTCCTCTTGCGTCCAGTTGGAATCTCCCCAGGAGTAGCTTGTACCCATGGACCATCTTTTCCATGGGACTCCTTGTAAAAAGGGAGTTTCCATTTTCTTTGTACCCACCCTTTAAATACTGGAACATGGAGATAAGGCGTCCACTAAGCCTTCTTTTCTCAAGGCTGAACAAACCCAGTTCTCTCAGCCTTTCCTTATATGGCAGGCTTTCCAGTCCTTTGATCATCTTGGTGGCCCTTCTCTGGACCCTCTCCAGGCTGTCTACATCTTTTTTGTGTACTGGGGAGCAAAACAGAACACAGTATTCCAGGTGTGGCCGGACAAATGCTGAATAGAGTGGGATAACGACTTCTTTCTCTCTGCTGGTGATGCCCTTGTTGATGTAACCCAGCATCGTGTTGTCTTTCTTTTCTGCAGCAGCACACTGTTCACTCATATTGAGCTTGTTGTCCACCCAGGACCACCTAGGTCCCTTTCCACAGAGCTGCTTTCCAGCCAGGTAGATCCCAGCCTGTGCTGCACTCCTGGATTATGTTTTCCCAGGTGCAAGACCTTACACTTGTCCTTGTTGAACTTCACAAGGTTCTTGTTAGCCCACTCCAGGGCTTCCGGCAGGGTGATTCTCCCTTCCGAGCGTACACTTCCGCGCTCAGTTTGGTGTCATCAGCAAACTTTGTCAGGGTGCACGTTATCCCATCATCCAGATCATTTATAAAGATATTAAACAGTGTTGGGCCCAGTACCAACCCCTGGGGGACCCCACTTGTGACAGGTTGCCAGTGTGAAAAGGAGCCATTTACCACCACCCTGTGGTTGTGGTCTGTTGGCCAGTTCCCCACACACCGCAGAGATCACTTGTCTAAACCATAGCACATCACTTTCTCTAGGAGGAGGCTAGGGGGAACCGTGTCAAAAGCCTTGGAGAAATCCAGGCAGGCAGTGTCTACCACTCACCCCACATCAGCCAAGCAGGTTACTTGGTCCTAGAAGGCGATCGGGTTTGTCAAGCATGATTTGCCCTTGGTGAATCCGTGCTGGCTTTTCCCAATCACGTGCTTCATTTGACTTGCCACCAGGAGAATTTGTTCCACAGCTTTCCCAGGGACTGAAGTAAGACTGATGGGCCTGTAATTTCCTGGATTCTTCTTGGAGCCCTTCTCGTAGATGGGACTGACATTAGCTTTCTTCCAGTCTTTTTCTTGTAGGTGGGGCTGACATCAGCTTTCTTCCAGTCTTCTGGGACGTCGCCCACTCTCCACAACTTCTCAAAGATTATGGAGAGCGGCCTCCCAACCGCGCCTTGAGGAAGAAGGATTTTTTTAAAGGATATGATGGCAAAGCTAGTCCACTGGGATATGGAAGAGGTGAAGTAGTTACGTAGAAGAGAGGAAATGTCGCATTAGTCCTGTCCCACAGATTTGAACCAGCTTGTGCTAGGCAGAGTCTCTCAGGGACAATAGATGCATTGGAGGGGGGCAGAGGGAGGGCTGTAGACACAGTCTCACATTCAATGTACTCCACAAAAGGATGCAGTGAAAGGACTGAGTGTATATAATACAGCATGGGGGATGAACAATAGGTTATAGATGAGGAGACAAAGGTTTATTATCAAATGTAGTCCATCATCTGGGTCTGAAAGTGAATGCATCATGCAAGGTGACACTGAGTGTTGACAGTGGTGTGAGGGACACGCATTCCTGAACTTTGCTCATTTTATGTGGACGAGTATCTCTATCGCTTATCAACAGTTATGAAACTAGGTAGCAGAGACACCAAGGATTAAACAAAGAGAACACAGTATTTCGCTTCTACAGATGATATTTTCAGCTCAAAATCAATACATTTCAGTAGGCTGTAGGTTTGAAGAAGGTTAATCTGTTGCCACGGCCCATATTACGTCTCTCCACTAAACACATCCTGCACTTGGATTTGCAGCGTGTGCAACTATTAACATTTTTTTGAAGAAGTACTTGATTTACAGTGTTGCTGGTGATTAAAAAAAACCCACCAAAACTTTATATGCATGTCTACTCAAGCCTTTCCTTGGTTTGCATGAGGAGAGGATCTGGAGCTCCCCATTGTAATCGCTTCTGAGAACTCTAAACAGGAAGTAGCAACAAAAAGAGGAATTTTGAGATTTTACAAGAAACTGCAGAGCTCACCTCTTAATCCATAGTAGGTAAAAGTGAAAAATCCCTGTGTAAAGTACTAGAAGTTTGTAGTGCCATTTGCATTGTTTCCTATTCTTAAGAGGAACTGAATGGACCTTCTCACGAAGAGCAGGGTGCATCTGCATGGCACGTTAAATTTACAGTCTGTAGACACAACTAGTTGATATGTCAGCTGCTGTCTTGCTCTAGGTTCTGTTTAGCTTCCGTTGCTACATTTGCCTGGAGTGATTTGTTGTTGAGAAATTTGGGACTTTAATCCCTGAAGCAGGACAGGTTGCTGACGCCCAAGGTTTATTTAAGAAACAAGGAGGAGTGTATAGCTGTTACACAGCGTGGTAACCTAAAATGCCTGGATGACTCAGTTTCAAACCTAAGACTCGTGTTTCAAAGCTGACTTGTGTTTGCAGGTTCCTGTCCTCATAGAAACTACAGTCAAAATTGCAGGATAAGAGACACGCAAATCAAAATTTGTACTTGCTTGCCTATTTATGGTGGCACTTAATGGTACCAGTTCCATCCCTTTCTCTCAGCCTGCTGCTGTCTGGCTCACCTGCATCTATAAGCTCTGCAGAGCAGGGACGATTGGCTCTTCTGTGGTTGGTCAGTGCCTGGTTGAGTTGGGTGCCCCTTCCTTGTGAGTGCTGAGGTGCCCTGTGTCATGGAGTGAATTATTGGAGTGAATAAGGACTCCCACAGGAGCACTGGAAGGGCTGAGAGGCACATGGCTGCCGCTGTCAAGGCTTGAGTCTAAAACATAGATCCGCAAGCCCCTGCTTACTGGGAAGCACAGCAGGAGTGAGGAGGGTTACATAAATACCCACTTCCAGAGTTGCCCAAATCCACTGCTTTAATACATGCTTAAGATTTATGCATGGGATGGGGCTGAGAATGTCTGCCCCAGCCCCTCCGGTCCCGCTGGCTTTCCCTCCTGTCATCGCAGCTGCTGGAAAACCAGTTATTCTGTGTGCTGTGCTACAGCTTCAGCTGAGAGCGCCTCACCCAGCTCTTGTCTGTCCCGTGCTGGTGAGGCACTAAGCTGGTGCAAGCCCTTTCAGGCAGAGGAGGGAAAACTGCGTTCCTGGGTGGGTGCTAAATAGCGTGTGGGCTTGGAGGGGTACCACAGCCTCTTCAAGGGAATGGAGTAGGTGCCTAAGAAAAGGCTCAGGAATGGGAATTCCACACAAGGTATTTTGCCTCACCCCAGCGTTAGGATCCACTGCTGTTTGAGGTGTGGAGAGATTTACTGGCGTGTCCAACTGGTTCCTGCAGAGTTCTTCACTTAACAAGGTGGACAACGTAGATCCCATTCTTGGGTATTCTACTTCTTGCCTTCGGTATGCACTGAGTCAGGGGTCTAATTTGGGGCAGTGGATTTAGGCAAAGGCATACTGCAGTGCTCAGCACCGCAACAGCCAGGCCCTTGATCAAATCTGGCCTCACTGCAATAAGTGTGAGTAATGTAAGAGAGGCATGAGAGCAGAATGACTGTACAGGAGGGAGAGCTGCACTTTGACTTGACAAAAAACATATTTGTAAAGGGATTAAATTAGCACTGAGTACAAGAATGCCATTTAATGAAACAAATGACTACACTTTTTCTCAGTGGGAGGGAAAAAAGTGACGCATCAGAGATAACCAGCAGCTCCCCATCCTCCTCTCAGGGTTGCTGCAGAGCAGACGGCACTGCTGGCTGGGCTGGCCAGGCTGGGGTGAGGAGTGGATCCCAGCGCCTCACTGTACGTACAGGGAGCGGCTGACTTCAGTTCTCATCTGTGGGCTTGGAGTAAGAGGTGTCTTCCTCAGGTAGTGAGGGAGGATGTGTGTGTGAGGCGTGGGAACGTGGTCTCACTGAGACGCAGGATTGCTCCTGAGGTACTCATGGCAGCAAAATCACAGAAGAACTTGTAACAAAAATCGGATGTCTCTTCTTATTGGATGCTCTTTTGTCCCCTATTCATTGTATTTTATTTCCCTCACTGCTATGTTTTTGCCCTCTTTATCTCTCCTTTTGATGTCTTCCTCCCTGTAGTTCTACATCCTTATTTTTTGTTCTCTTTTATTTACAGTTGCTTTGTTACTCGGGCATGTCTTCACTCCTTTAGCTTCCCTAAATACTTTCTCTTTTGTCTCTCTTGTGATCTATCTGCCATACAGTTTGGCCACCTTCCATGCGATGGAGCAATGTAGCCGAGTTGTGGGCTGACTTAGGCTTGCGTCACCACCCTGAACCAGATTGCATCTGCAGTCATCTGGAACTGGCTACATGCCTGAACTGATAGAAGACGCTGCGGAGACGTGGATCTCTGGGGCCTTGGCAAGGTATCCTCATATACATGCGTGTGCATGTTGATGTGTGAGTACATTCAAAATGTCTGTCAGTTCCATCAGCTCAGATGACTGGGTGCTCCTTTGTGGGAAATGGGAACAGACCCGCAAAACTCAATGGGAAGACCAGGATTAACCCTGGAAAGGTGGATATGCCTGTTGCCCAGCAATGTGTGATGACCGTAAGCAAGAGATCCAGAAGCCCTCACTTGACCTTTGTATAATTCTTTCCCTTCCAGTGAGTCCCTTTCCCTGCCTGTGACTCATCTTCTTCTAAATGCAGGCTGTAAGCCTCTCCGAGGACTGCCTTTCTCTCTGAACAGAGCAGCATAAAAAATAGCAGCGCTGTTGAATAACCAGTATTATTTTTTAACACAAAAAACTTGAGGACTGCCTTGCTGTATCTGTGTTTCTCTGTCAAGGGATTTATCGGTTTCCTGAGAGAACAGTGGAGCAGGGTCTGTCCTGACCCATAACAAGAAGGTTGTTCAGACAAGAGGTCTAAGGAGCAGCACGGCTGCAGTACAGTGGGCAGTAGACGTTATAATAAAAGATGGGTAGGCTCTGGCAAAGGCCAAGGAATCTTTCATAGCATCCACCTACTTCCTTCCCTATTTCAGACCCATTTGTAATTGGCAGCATCCCCGTGGTAACTGCAGCGCGGCTTACGCGAGCATCCAGTAGGAGGTTGCCTGCTCCTTTCAGCAGGTTGCCCGACACCTGTCTCCTTTTCTCCAGCCTCTACATATGCTGTCCAGCTGCCCAGTCCCTGCCCAGTCGACTTCTGTTCTCGACACTGGGTGACCCTGGTGGTCATACTTTTACCTTCCATCCCTCACTTCAGCTCTTGTTTTGCCTTTGACTTGTAGCAGATCTCTTAAGAGAAACAAACTGGTTCCTTTTCTCTTTTCAGATGCGTTTGCTGTATCCTGTCTCTCTATTGCCTGGTCCTGTGGAAGACAAAAGAGTGAGAATCAGCAGCCTGTCGTTATCCTGCAAACAATTTGAGACCTGCTTTGACAGCCAATAGAAGAAAATAGTGTGGTGTGGCCACAGCGAGCGTGTGCTCTAACAATTTACAATTGCACTATGATCCCAACGAGGTGTGATGCTCGAACCTCCCTCTGGTTACCTGTGTTCTTTTCTCTTACTGTAACAACGTTGTTTCTTTCCAACACGCACGCAGATTAAAGTAGGATTGCGAATTAAGGAAAAGCTGGTATGGAACAACAGGAAAATTAAAGTATCTCAGCAATTTTGCACTTCCTTGTAATCCAAGTCCTGTCTTTAGCAGGTGTTACGTAGGATAGATACTTGGTGAGGCCTTTGCGAATTTTCCTTCTGTAAAGACTGCAGGATTTCACCCTAGCAAATCGCACTTTTCTAAAAATAGTGGCCAGTCAGCAATAGATGGGCTCTCTTGGGGGGGAAAAAAAAAAACAAACCAGGAAGAAAACTTGGTGAGAGCTTATCTTTTATTAATAACAGTAAATGTAGCAAACATTTATTTTTATGAAACTAATAAACCAGATAAACCTATCAAAGCATGTTTTCATTTAATTTCTTTGGTCTCGTTTCCCTTAAGATAAATCCACGATCATTAAGTGCAATCTGGTGTATCTCAGGACACACAGTTCATTGCATCAGGTGGTTGATATCGTCACAAAAGTGTCTCGTTTCTAAGGAAGAGCTTTGAGGTTGCGATAGTCTTTGTAGCTGGGTCCACATGGCAGCATCGTTGGGACCTCAGGGTACAACACTGAGGGTGCTACTTACCTGTTGTATTTAGGGTAACACCTCATACAAGATCTTTCCAAGCTCTGAAAAATGTAATCCCTGCATTGAGGAGCTCATGTCCTGTGGACAAGCAGGCAAAGGTTAAGGAACATGGAATGGGACGAGGAGAGGTAAGTTGTAGAGAGCTTGTAAATCCATCCAGTTGACAGTAAGCGGTCTGCAGGAGCGGGATCTGTAAAAGGAAGCTGGATCTGAAGCATGGTGGGGTTTGTCAGATGACCTCCTGGAGGCTGCATCCAGCATCAACGTGGCATGTGGAAAGTAATGCAAAGGAGTGGATGGGGAGAACTGGCAAGTGGCTGCAACCCAGCAGCAGCGCTTCAGCGGGGGCAAGGAGGGCATGGAAAGCTGTGGTTTCCCGAAAACTGGCTGGTGGCAAAGCTACGTGTAGCAACCTATGAACATGAGTGCCACCACCTTGAGTGGCTGTGGGAGCAGTTGGAGAGCCAGTGAGTGAGGGAGGGAAAGAGCAACGTAACAAAATCAGTGGACAAGAAAGATTGTGACTGTTTCGGGTTCAGCTGGGATTGGTGGTGGGTATCTGGGAAGGGCGGAGTAGGCTGTCCTAGGTGTCAGAGCAGCACGGAAAGAGGATGAAGACTGAAGCAGAGTGGTGCTTTGGTAGAGCTTGGAGATCTTCAGCAGTAGCGGCTGGATTTGGGTATGACCTGTTTTCCGAGGCAAGGGAGAAAGGAAAGGCAACACATAACACTACTGTCTATGCTACCTGTCATTAACAACTTGGGTGGATGTGGATCTCTGAAAAACCTCATCTAGAGAAGGTTTCTTGCTGCTTGTAATGAGGTCATGGTCAAATAAATCGTATAGAAGGCTTGCTTTCTAGAAAAAGATTTTGACACTGAGAGTTGCAAAAGTCCGCCTTTAAAAACAGCTGTCTCCTGCACCTCCACCGCTGCTGGACTTCTCTGGCGTTTTGGTTGACCCACACATTGCACCAAGGCTGGTGTCTACAAGAAGGAGGGAGAAACCCTGGGCCTGGACATGGGGTAGGGGTGGCATAGCCCTAGCAGCTGGCTGGAGGTGGGGTAGGGGTGGCATAGCCCTAGCAGCTGGCTGGAGGTGGGGCAGAAGGCAGTGGATCTTTGTGCTCTTCTCTGTCTCCATCATTTCAGAGTGTTATGGTTGGAGAAAGCCACAATAATTTATTGTAGTTTAGGCAACTGTTCTCTCACTCAATGACCCCTCCCCACCCGGGAAGGGGAATCGGGGAAAAAACAAGGAAACCCAAGGGTTGAAATATAAACAGATTTAATGGAATAAGACTAGATAAATTAACATTAAGGAACACTAAGAAACCAACATTGATCCTGATACCAATATAAAATACACAAGGATTATACTCGGGCGATTCTATCAGCAGGAAGCTGTGCACTCCCAGCAGCGGACAGCAAACGTTGGACACTGCGAGCACTACGGCTTCGGGAAGAAGGGGTAGGACCCTCCTCAGGGGTCTGGCACTGGGGCAAGTTGTCAGGATCACAGCCATCATAGACGAGAGAGAGAACTTTGCAGCAAATTCCCTAATTTCTATTGAATGTGATGTTCATGGTATGAAATAATCCTGTTGGCCAGTTTGGGTCGAGTGCTTGGGTCTTGTCTTCACACCTGGCTAACTCGAAAACACCAACCTTGCAACCCACAAGCCATAGCTGGCTATAAAGTAAATACTTTCACATACTCAGACACTAGAGTCTTCTGAAAGTACGATTTTCACAAGCATTAGAAGAGAAGTTAGTCCTGTGTCACTCAAACCGGGTCACAGAGGTGCCTGCTACACCCGAGGTTCCCAGCCCATCGGCCGCCGGGCTGCGGGAGCGCGACCGCGTCCAACCGGCCGGTGTCGGGCGGTGGGGAGGAGCCAGCCCAGGGTGGCCATCCCCGGCGACATCTCAGGAGGCCTCCGCCGCCCCGGGGGGACAGAGGCAGTCGGTCGGACGGGCGGGCGCCGCGGGCCCCGCGGTGCGTGTGGTGCAACGACGGCCGGGCTGCGGTGTTCCCGGGGACGGGCTGCCGCCCGGTGCTCCCCACTCTGCCCGCGGGGCCACTGCTGCCACTGCTCCCGCTGCTCCGTCCCCTCCCCACCCTCGCCGTGGCGATGGCAGCGCGGGGGGGGGGGGGAACCGAGGGCCATATTCGGGTACGAGGCGGAGCCTGAGCATTTTATGAATGGGCTCATATGACGTCAGCGGGGGCGGGAAGAGAGGTCCCGTCTCCCACCAATCCCGCGAGACT
>VWZL01003288.1:236481-249984 GCA_013396915.1 Stercorarius parasiticus
GAGGGAAGAGCGGCGGGGCTGCGGCTGCCGCGGTACCGAGCCGCTCCGAACCCGGCGGCGGAGCGGTGCCGTCCCAGCCTCGCCGCCGACAGCCGCTCCGGGGCGCGGGGGCCGCAGGGCGAGGGAATGGGCTCGCTGGCAGAGCCGCTGTGTGGAAGTCGTGCCCCCCCTCCTCCGCTGCCTCCCGCACGCAGGCCGGCCCCTCTTGAGACCCGGGCCGTGGGTGCCCGCGGCTTAGGGCCCTTCAGGAAGGGGCTGCAGCAGGAGGGGGCGTCCCTGGTGAAAGGGGTGGCGGTGGCCAGGAGGAGTGGCCACAGGTCTTAAGTAGCGTCCCAGAAGTGCTGTGGAAGTACAGCGGAGGATATGGCCGGGGGATTGTCACTGCTACGTGGTGCTAACTTTTCTCGGTTCTCCCATTCCTAGTCATAAAATCATATAATTGCCTAGGTTGGAAGGGACTTTTCAGATCATCGAGTCCAACCATCAACCTAACTCTTGACAAAAAAAAAAAAACAGGCTGGGGAAAGACCATTTCTTCCACCTTAGTCCAACACAGTGGCTTTTAAGTAATGATGAGGGATTAGACAGTGCAGCGCATCAGGCCAAGAGAATTTTCAAATCCATTCCTGCCAAAGTCAGTGGGAAGGGAAAGTCCTGTGTATGGTTGTGACTTGATAAGGTGGGCCATAAAAATAATTGCAAACTGTAAGAGCTGGGAGTTTGAGATGAGGGGATAGTTTAAAAGGCTGCAGAAGGTACTTCCTTCCCTGGGGGGAGAGCAGGAGAGCATCGGGTGCTTAGACTCTGCAGCTGCTTCTGGGTGGCAGACCTGTAGGCACAGCAGCCCCACAACAAGCTGGTGAGTTGCGGGGCCCATGAATGTGGTTCCTCATAACCTCTGCGAGAGCCAACGCAGAATTCGTGTGTGAAGACATGGTTGGGTAATTGAACGTCTGCTTGTTTGAGGTGCCAGTAAACCAGCAATGCTGCTGGCAGCGTATGTAATCCCAGAGCGTGGCATGTGTCCCGCATGCGCAGGTTTGAAATACAGTAGCAGTGCTTTGGACAAGTTCTAGTGTTACGTACAAATGATTAAGGCCCATGTCTTCCTCCCAGCTAGGGAAATGGTATGCCTGTTAAAGATACGGTTGGCACAGGAGACCCAAAGCCTCTTTGACTTTCTAATGTTGGTTTTGAATACATTACTACATTATCAGTTGCCTGCTGACCTGAGGTGCATCACAGAAGTCTTGGTGGCCTCCTTAGCTTGTTCTGCATTGTTTCAAACATGGAAGTTTGCAGTGCTTGAGCCAAATGCCAGCTGGAACCATGAACTGTAGACAACAGATCTTTCCTCGGTCACATCCTCGAACTTCCTGTGAACAGAAAACTGCGATGTGAATGTTCTCTGCCACTGTTTTGTACAAGTGCAGGCAGCAGCAGGCCATTGTATGTGGCCGATGACTGCTCACAAAAATTTTTTCTTTCTCTTTGCCTTGATCTTCAAGGCATGGAGGAAGAGGAGTGTGGCATTACAGCTAAATTCCCTGTGTTTATTATTCCCGCTCTGAAGCGGGAGCACTGCTGCAACGTCAAGGAGGATGGAGAAAGAGGATGTTGGTGCCTGCTAACTCGGACCTGAGCTGTCACTGTAGAAAGACATGTGGCCACCATCAGCTAGCTGTTGTACGTCCTCTGCGTGCTACTGATGCAGGCAAGATGCTGCTTTCCTGGGGTGGTTGCTGTAGTCTCCAGCTGAAACGAGGAGAGGTTTCCTCAGTCTGAATAAGCGCTGGGGTGGTTTGCCCTGAAGTGCATTGTGGCACCGGTGACAGGCTGGGGAGGCTCTCTGTTTTCTCTCCTCCTGGAAAGGAGGATGGAGGCACAGCTGCAGATATATTGGGTCACCTTGAGAATTAGTGAATTACCAAGTCATACTGTGCGAAGAAGTGCATTTCCTCTTCTCCTGGTCTTTTAAAAAACAATGGGTTTGATGCTAATTAGCTGCTGTGATTACTGTGACAATGCATTCTTCCTACTGCACAACTAGAAAGCAGATTTACAAAACCCAGAAAGCCCTTACAAGCCCTTTTGTAAGGGCTCCTTACTGCCCTTTAACTCTTCTGCACGTCTGAAATTGAATTGCAAATTCAGTTGCAAATTCTTTCTTTGTTTTCTTAGTGGGTTTTTGGTTGCATATATGCAGTTGCTCTGTCTGCTCTGTCTAATTTGCTGGTATTTAGAAGGAGGGGATGTGAGGAGGAAGAACCATGTGAACCGATAATGTACTCTGAGAACATTAGGTTTGTACTACTTTAAATAGCAGCCGTTTTGACAAAAAGTTACATTTTCTACGGTCACACTACGTGAGAAGGTCTGTGTGCAGGTTTTCTGTTTTTCTCTCCCCATAACTCACATCTGGCTTGGTTTTGGCTACAGTGCAGTGGTGGGGGTTGGGTGGATGTTGTCTCAATGTGGGATTTCTGGGTGCATCTTGGGAGAGAATACAGTGAGAATTCCTAGGTCAACTGCTCTGTACCTTTAGTGTGCCTCAAAAATTGGTAACAGAAGAGAAGAATAACAGCTCCCTTGCTTGGAAGACAGTTTAGCTAAATAAACCCCAGACTCGACAGGAGCAGAGTGCCAAGGAGTCATTCTGAAATCACCAAGAATGCTGCAAAGATGTGGCTGTTCCCCTGCCTTCCTCTAGACAAGCAGATCTATTGGCAGCGCTGATAGTTGTGATCCATAATGGTATTTCCTTAGGTTGGATGAGAGTGTCCCATTGATGGTGGTGGCAGGCAGCCACCTCGCTTCTCTGCCATTGACAGTTGAATGTATTCTGGAGTGCAGAGTGTCTGGAGCAGGGAACAGTCTGCTGCTACGTATCTCCCGCTTGGAGAGATGCCGTATCTCCTATTTTAGGAAGCCGCCTCTTTTTCTGGAAAAGAAGAAATCATTTTTCTGCCTCTCCCCTTCAGTAACTTGGTGAAAAGAAGTCAAAATCCAATGGTAATTCAGACTGGGACGTACCTCAGGAGGCCAACCTTCTGCTCAGAGCAGGGTCAGCTGTGAGATCAGACCAGTTTGGTGTATGCAAATAATCAATGTTGTATATTCAAAATAACACTGGCATTACAAGTTGGAGAGATCTGATGCTCTAAAACTTCTAATGTCTTAGTCATGTTGGATACTTAAACCTTTCTTTCCTTTTTTCATGGCTCAAAATTGCAAATATTCTAATGAGAAAATTTTTTTTCCCAATTTGCTGTAACTGAAGTGATGTGTTAACTGGAAACAAAGTTTATTTTGGCTGTGTAATTGGCCATATGACACTCAAAGAAAAGTCCTGTTTTCTTTCAAACCTCTCAGTGGTTTAGAAGAGCGTCCACTTCTTCCCCCAGTGCCTTTGATGCAAGCGTGGTTGAATAATCACCCATTTAGAGATTACAAAATGTTTGATAGTGATGATGCTTTCTCATGTGGTGAATACAGCTGTACAGTTGTATTGGGGCCAAGAAATGTTTGTGAAGATGAGCTTGCCTTAATTAAGCTTCTTGGAGCTTATTCACTAACATGCAAAAATAGCTAAATGTGGGCAATTTGCTCTAGATTTCTTAAAAAAGAATCTGTAAGAGGTCATTAATCAGGATGGTGCTCTCAACTGCCTCTAACTTTCTGTAATTTGGTTTTAGACAAAACCCCCTTATTCAGTCTTAAACCGCTCTTTTCTTCATCAGCAGCAAAGCTGGGTGAAAGCTCTCTGCCTGCTCTTGTTGGCTTCTTTGGCTTATGGGTGACATTTGGCTGTGCAAAGTCCAGCATCTAAAAATAGCAATTTGTATATCAGGGCCACTAAGGGAGGCATGAAGAATACACGTAACCGGGTACACGAGCAGTGGAGTAGATACTTATTTGTGTCTTTAGGGTGAGGCCTTTTAAAAACTAAGGATATGTGGGGTGGTTCCCAAACTCTTATTGACTGGGAAGTTGGGGTAATAACAAGCTCTAAATCAGCCCTTAACAATAATCTTATTTGATTAATAAGATGTGATGCTTTTATGAAGAGGAAGAAGTGACATGCTGAATTTTGTACTTGTAAATAGTTTGAGTTGGATTCCATCTATAAGGTTATGCTTCCTGTTGGCCCCGGAAACAGCATCTTATAAAACAGACCCTGATCTTTATGAAGTTCTTGGGACAACCTTGATGAAATAAGTCGGATGATAAATTATTTTCATGACAATTTAAGAACTCCATACAAAGGACATTCACTTTAGTGCTGACCAGGCAGTAACTTGTCAATAACTTTGAGTGGCTTTCATAACCAACGTCATTTTTCAGGCTCCTTAGCATCAAGTGAAATAGTTGTTACTTGAAGGCTTTCTTGTTTTCTGCAAATAAATTTCAATCCCTGTTGCACAAATGAGTGCAATCTTGCTTTGCAGGTGTTTGGCAATGTGCAATGATAGCTGACAGACCACGTCACAAATCACCGTTGCAGATTAAAAGAGCCAACCTCGTGCAATGTGTGGTGAGGGGGTAGTTAGTGGGGAAACGAAGGGAGCTTCAACCTCTCCTAGCACTGCGCTCTCTGTGGGTGTGAGAGGAGGGAGGCTCTGCGCAACTCCCCCTTTTCCCTGCACCTGAGTGCTTGGTTAGTGTGTGCAGAGCTTTGGGGAGAGCTCTCGGTTATCTCTCATTCTTTAGCAGAATCACTTATTCAAGGGTTTATCATCTTCAGCGCTTCAGCTCTGTGGCGAGGGTTTTCTGGCCTTGTTCTCAATTCTGGGTGATACGCAAACACTTCTACCCTTGTATGAAACAAAGCATGGCACTCGTCAACCCAAAAAGTAATGTTAGGAGCATGTGAAAATATGCCAGCTTGCTTGTACCTCTTGATCATGACAGCTCAAGTCAAACTCGCAGCCTGTACTTGGAGTATGTATTGTTTTCATGTATGGCTGTTTGCAAAGTGCTTCTGAAGGTTACCGTACTGAAATGCGGCTCTGGGAACGATCTGGTGCAAGTGTCCTAATCCTGTCTGACCTTCCCAGAAGTGCTGTGCTCCAGTGTGTGTGGCTCTTTCTTTTCCAATTTACCATGTTATGTTTCCCAGTATCCATGCTAAATTTTCTCTGGTAAAAAAAAAAAAAATTAGCTGTCTTCCTTTAATCATCAGTCCTACTCGTAGCTTTTAATTTGGAAGACTTCTGTCAGTGTCTCCCTCCAGCCTGCCCTTTCTTAGCCTAAGTGAGTGCTGCTCTTCCAGAGCAGCCCAGGAGAGGTGGGATCTCTGACCCTGTTGCTGTAGGCTCAGCACTCCCACTATGTGGTACTTCAGTGGGCTCCGACCCCTTTGAGACCTCACAGCTCTTGGTGAGTCAGGGAGGGTATCTAGTATTTTTTACGTAGCCCACTGCTACTAACATATCCTAAAATCAGTTTTGCTTACTGGATAATATAAAGGAGTGAAAGTTTGCAGATGGCACCAAATTGGGCGGGAGTGTTGATCTGCTCGAGGGCAGGAAGGCTCTACAGAGGGATCTGGACAGGCTGGGTCGATGGCCTGAGGCCAATGGTATGAGGTTCAACAAGGCCAAATGCTGGGTCCTGCACTTGGGTCACAACAACCCCATGGACACTACAGGCTTAGGGAAGAGTGGCTGGAGAGCTGCCTGGTGGAAAAGGAGCTGGGGGTGTTGGTCGACAGGCGGCTGAATATGAGTCATCAATGTGCCCAGGTGGACAAGAAGGCCAACAGCATCCTGGCCTGTCTCAGGAATGGTGTAGTGAGTAGGACTAGGGAAGTGATTGTCCCCCCTGTACTTGGCACTGGTGAGGCCCCACCTCGAGTACTGTGTCCAGTTTTGGGCCCCTCACTACAAGAAAGACATTGAGGTGCTGGAGCAGGTCCAGAGAAGGGCAACAAAGCTGGTGAGGGGTGTGGAGCACAAGTCTTATGAGGAGCAGCTGAGGGAGCTGGGTTTGTTTAGCCTGGAGAAAAGGAGGCTGAGGGGAGACCTTACCACTCTGTACAACTACCTGAAAGGAGGTTGTAGCGAGGTGGGGGTTGGTCTCTTCTCCCAAGTGGCAGTTGATAGAACAAGAGGAAATGGCCTCAGGTTGTGCCAGGGGAGGTTTAGACTGGATATTAGGAAAAATTTTTACACTGAAAGGGTTATTAAGCATTGGAACAGGCTGCCCAGGGAAGTGGTGGAGTCACCATCCCTGGAGATATTTAAAAGACGGGTAGACATAGCGCTTAGAGATATGGTTTAGTCAGAGCTAGGTTGATGGTTGGACTAGATGATCTGAAAGGTCCCTTCCGACGTAGACAATTCTATGATTCTGTGCTCTACTCTCTTTTCCAGAGTTTTGCTGTCTTTCTGCTTCTTGATTGCTTCTTTTGGGTGTTTTCCTTTGCACGTGATGTTACTGACTGTTTAAAATGTCTGCTTAGTGGGATTGCTCAACACTTGTTGCATTGTGCTCCTTCTTGCGCGTTCTGGTCAGCAGAGGAGAGGGAGAGCAAATGCTTAGAGCCTAGAAATCCAGAGTCCCACCTCCAGTTCTGCTGCATCCCTGCTGATGGTCTTCAGCACTTCACTTCTGGCTTGTGTCAGCACCTCTTGAGACTACATGTGTACGTGCGGGCACCACCAACCTCAGCATCAACCAGGCTCATGATCTCCAGCTCTAGAGTGTGATTCAGTGTGAACGCTTTGGTTCTCCTGGTTTTTTTGAGAGATGCTTTTCATTTTTCAAGTGAAATTCTGGGTGGAAGTGTTCAGTAACGCAGAGCTAATGTCGCCGGGGAACTTGAATCGGAATATGAACAGGCTTTGCCATGTTTAACTGCAGGAAGAGACATGCCTGTGAAGGAGAGTTATAAATGCTGTCGTACGGTCTTTCCACCTGCAAAAAAAAAAAAGCTAATGGTGAGTGGAGGACAGATGCTGTTTGCATGAAGGTGAAAGGAATACCCATCTCTGATAAACAGCCTGAGAGGGAAATGCTTGAAAATTTATTAGCCAGGGGCATGAATAGTTGTGTTATTTTAAGCTAGCTCATTCTCTCTGCCTTCTGTCTATTTTAAAGTAGGAACACTTGGAATGGAAACTGGTTACTTGAAACTAGAGAATTCATGCAAGGAAGTAATCTAGAGTAGAATCTTGCTCCGCTTTCTTTTGACCAGTGTACTTCTCTCCTCTTTGGGAAGGTTACCTGTGAAGCGCCCAGCTGAAAGCAAGGAGAGGCCTTGTGTAGGAGTGAGGGGCACAGAGGTGTCTCCAGCAAAGAAATGCAACTGGAACTGTACCAGGTGTTAGAGCCAGTTGGGGAAACACACTCCTGTGTAAGGAACAAGTGATCTGGCAGGAGGTCCTGAGGGTGTCACGGCAGAGCTGAGAGTGGGGTTTGGGGAAAACTGCAGTGGTTTACCACCTGGCAATTATTTTTTGGTAGGTGGGTGAAACACTGTTCTTGATTTTAGGAATACTGTCAGTCCTAATCCATAGGGTTGAGATGACTGTCTCTGCTACAGAAGGGATGATAGTAAGAAAATATCTTTCCTAATTATTCTAACAGAAATGCCAAATGTGATTCTTTAGGCTTGTATATGAACACAAATGTGGGATAAACAGCGTAGCTAGCGGGTAAAGCGTCTCATGTTGGGCTTGCATGGTATAATTGCTTGCCTAATTAGATTTAGAGTTGCTGCTTGTAACTTCAGATGACTTCTGTTGCGCACTTATTGGTAGGCTTTAGGAAACCTAGGTTCCTCGAGTAAACCAAAACACTTTGCGGATAACATCAGAAAATGCTAGAATTATGGCTATTGAGCTTCCTTCCCTTGTAGTACATTTAATTGTACAAAAGGATTCTACCTTAAATCTGCTATTTTTTGACTCCTGATTATTTAACCTTAATGTAGTATTTTTTTTCCAAATCTGTGCAACTTCCCAGATTGCTGGAGTTGAACTCTAGAGCAGTACACCATCGCCCACTGGGTGAGTCATTAGCAGAGCTGAAATCCCGATCCACAATATAAGCTTCTTCAGCTAACACTGGAAAGGAGCTATATGCAAAATTTCTTACTGAGCTTTTAATTTACTCCCCTGCCCTCAGCAACAGATGGTGACACTTAAAGTCCTGGGGTTTGGTTGTAGATTTTGAAAGAAACCTCTCGTGTAGCAGTTCTTAAAACTGGAGATGAGATGTCCAGAAGCTGAGCCTCAGGGAAAATGGTGCCTGTCGCTTTATTTCTTGTACTTCTTTATGTCACCCTCCCTGCTTCTTTCTGTCCTGAGGGTTCTCTCTTGTGTTTCTCTCATGACTCAGTTGCTGTCCTGAAGAGGGTGGGAGGCAGCTGCGTGGCTCAGTTTGAGGCATGGTCTGTGTATGTGCGGTACTCACTGTCTAGTTGACTGTACAGGATTTGGTTTTGGTTACTTGGGTGGTTTTTTTTTTCTGCCTCCTTCCTATTTTCTCTTGGTAAGTAATCGTGAGCCGTGCTGTCCTAGGAGGGTGTATTACATCAGTTGTGCCAGAATCCAAGGGACAGCTGCGCTTCGCCTTCTTGAGGAGCTCTATACTTGCTTGGTGTACAAGGAAGAGCAGGGGTGAGGAACTCAGCTCTAGGGGTATTAATCACAAAGATTTTCCAGAGGATTTTCAGGTATGTTAGAAGACTACCATTGAAGCAGAAAGGGAGAAAAGCTGTAATGAAAGAAAGGGAATGGGAGGTGTGGGATAAGCTCAATGGGGCAAAGGTTTTTGTAATTGAGGGGAAGAAACTGTTGTGCGGAGACTAAAGAGTCTGTTCTCCTTCCAAAGTCTCTAGTCCCTACTTTTAGATGCGGAGGTTTGCGGACGTGTGCAAGGGTGTGTGTAGGTATGGAAAGCAGAGGGCAGAGAACTTGCTACAGCGTGACTGCTGCTACCCAGCCAGCCAACCAATACTGGCTTATGCTTGCATCACTGCTGTTCTCCATACTAAGCTTCACCACTGCATCCTTGTTTCAACAAGTCCCAGTTTCACGTTCTTCGTCTGTGTCCAGCCACTCTGTTCCTCCAAAACCCTTCCCTTGTATCTCTTCTGAAGCCTCTGGTTGATCTGCTTCCTTCCTTAGGATTCTTATCCTGCCAGCAAAGGCATTTGATCTATAAACTCATTATTCACTAATAGTTTTTACAATTATTTTTTTCTTTTCTCGAAGAGGTATATATGTCCAGTATTCCTGGTGTCTGAGTCCCATCTGCCACAGGAGCTTTCCATTTCAAGTGCAGCTGAGTAGAGGTGATTCAGCACAGCTCATGAGTCAGATCTCTAACAGGAGGGAGAAGGATAGGGCAGTAAAGGATCACAGCACTGATCAAAGAAGCTGCTACCCTGTCAATAGTTGCACAAGGGATTAGAGTTAGGGTTTCATGGTGTTTTTTCCTGCCCTCGGATGTCCTGCATGTCCAAGCCAGTGTTTATCCGGCGTGGCAGGAAGGGGTATGTGCTCTGATCAATTTAGTTACATGTCCTAATACAAACACTTTACCTCAGTCTCTTTGCTCTTCTAGTCCCAATTCTGTCTTCAGATCTATGTCAAAAATTCTGGTGCTCCACAGCTTTGTATTGGTTCCTAGATTCTGATGTGGGATCCTCCATTTGCTGGACTGGTTCTTCACCTTTGCTATTTTTTGCCAATTCTAGTCAGGGTCTGGGTGTTCACTGCAACCTGCAGGGCCTCGTTCATGTTCCTTTGCATGGGAATCAGTTTACTGCCCCTCTCGTGCAATGTCAGTTTATAAATGAGATATCATCGGTCGCAAAACTTAGTGTGTGGTTTTACATCATGGCTTTCTCATCTAATTGTTTGGTAGAGGGAGAGAAGAAGGTAGATGGAGAACTCTTCTGCTTTTTTTTCCTCCTGCTGCTGGTGTTTGTCTTCTTCTGCAGTGATCTAATTAAGGAGTCTGCCCTGCAGAAAATTAGTCACTTTTGGCTGTTTATGCTCCCTAGACTGCTTTGCTGTGGGTCAAATGAGTTCCAGTGCTGGTGCGACAGAAGGGAAACTCAGCAGTATCATGAAACTGTACGTTGAGGATACAGTTAAGCCCAGTGGTCAGCTTGAGTTGCTCCAAGACCAGGCTGCTGCCAAAAGAATTGCTCCTGCTCTCATTGCTGGCTGTGAACTCTCGCTGCTTCCCTTATGTTGCCTCTAGTTGACGCGTGGTGGTGGTGTGAATGAGGTCTGCTTGCTGGTGTGGCTGACAACTAACTCTGCAAGAAAGACCAGCTGCAGGGCTAGCTGGATCAGCTTGCTGATTTGCCTGAAAAGCAGTTGGTGAACAGATGCTGGGGAAGCAGGTAGGAATGGATGACTGGGTGACATCCTGCAGCTATGCTGGCATAAACCGAGCCTAAAACTGCAGGAGGAGCCCGTTGTCACTTCTGTTGCTTGGCCCCATCTTGACGGGCTATTCCAAAGTCTTCTTTTGCTCGGTTCCATGTAGGTGAAGGTGGGTGGCATGTACACAGTCCTCTTGTGGGTATGTTGAGAGGCTTGTTTGAGTTGCAGAGCACACTTTTGGAGATCTAAAGACTAGGATGATGGTCTTGTGTTGATTTGCTAGTTATGGAATTAATGTTAAGAAAACTTTAAGCTACTCCTTACACAGTAGTTTTAGTGCTACATTCTTTCTGTGGGGACTTATCCTTAGGGACAGAGCAGTTGTATTGGGCTATATTTAAAACTTTAATTCTGGGAACTGAAATCTTGATGTTTTGCAGTGTTTGAAAATGTGAGGGGGGTGGGAAATCTGTTCATCCAGAAGTCATTTTTGACAAAACTTTCTTGGCTTACAAAGAAAGAGGTGGATTTTCAAGCTGCCAGCTATGCAGAATTGTGGTAGGATCTCATCCCAGCTGGATTCCTCACTTCTATGCTGTCGCTGGTTGTGGTTAAAATCAAAGTGTAGAAGTTCTGATATGAAACATTGCCTTGCCAACATATGAAAAGAATGCATTTGTTCAGACAAATGTTAATGTGATGTACCAGTATAGACTAGCTTGTTTCAGTCACTGTTAGTAAGCTTTGGATTGAAACCATGTCCTTTGTAAACTAACCCAGAATTGGTCTCTTTGCAGCTTTGCTTTCTTTTTTCTTTTTCCCCCTCTCTCTCAAACTTACTTTCAGCACAAATTCTGTACGAGTAGAGGAAGTAGATCTGAGTAAGAATATACTTTATAAGTGCATATTGTTTTAAAGTAGTCTTTTCTGTAGAAGTTGATTCATATTTTCATTTTTAAAGCCTTACTTATGTGGGAGAATTAGTAGTATGGTATGCAAGGGATGCTGATTATAACTTTTAATGCTCAGTCCTGTCCTGCATATATTCTTACTAGCAGTGGATTTGCTGCAGCCTGAAGTTTTGCCCTTGCTCTGAAATCTTGGAGCAGTAATGTGGGTGTTTTTTTTCCTGAAGGTCTTGGTAACTGATGCAAGCTACTTCCCCAATGGTCATTTTTAGTGTGAATGATGTTCCTAAATTCAGTAGTGGATTAATTTGCAGCTGGGGTGGGCTGCTCTGTCTTTAACAGTGACCTGACCAGACTGTGCTGTGCCCCACTTGGCCCCCATTCAGAGCGCTGATGTCTGCGTGTGTGTCCTGTTGCTTTTGGGTATTTTGGCGAGGTGGCACTGTCTGTCTGACCATGCTGTAGGAAAGGTTTGTGAGACTCAAAGCAGAGCAGCAGAAAGCAGAATTCCTGGAACAGTTTCCTCTGGCAGTGGGGGAGCTTTGTGCTGTTTTGAGGGGGTCTCCTGAGAAAGATAATAAAGCTGTTTTGGCAGGCTAGTTCTGGCCAGTGGACCAGGTACCAAGATCAGTCTGTGATGAGGTGGTAAGAGCAACCTCCTTTGCTCTTCTGACTGTCTGACTTCTAAAGCAGAGTTGTTGCTTGGACCAGAAAGCGAAGTCCAATAGCGGGCCCCAAGTCCCACTCAGAGAGGAGTGAGGGGAGCACTGCTGGAAACCTTTTCTGTTTGTTCCTCTAGTGGAAGCTGTAAAACTTCCTAAATCAAAAAGTCTTTGAGAAGTTGGGATAGGAGAGCTGCAAGGATGGGGTGTCAAAAACGGGGAGAGCAGCAAATGAAAAAGAAGGGATGGGGCAGGAGGCTGATAAAGTCAGACAGGGAGCCAGAGCAGTGCAACCTGTTCTGAGTGCTGCTTTCCAGAGCATCCAGGTAGTTGGTGGATGCTGGTCTCCCTTTGTAGCATTACATCTCTGGACAAAGGGTGTTGCTGGAAATTCCTCTGAGCTTCCTTTTTTTTTTTCCTGAGCCATGGCTGGTCAGCTTGCTTGGGACAAGTTGAAGAGTCTTGTCAGCACTTACTTGAGTGGAGGACTTTCTAAATGAAATGTGTATTGGGGATATTGCAATGAAGACCTTGGAAGGAGGTTGTGGTGGAGCTTGATGGGGGTGTGTGTGTGCTGCATTCTTGGTGTAAGTATCCATAGAAGTCTCCAACCTTGCCAGGAAGGGGGTATGTGGTGAGGACATGGTGAACAGTGCTGTGCCTGTGCTCCCTGGTGCAGCCAGGGCTCAGTGTGACCTGAAATTGATGTGGAGTGAGAGCTGGCTGGGGGTGTGTGCCCTGCTGCTTTGGCTATGTGATGGGCAGCATGTGGGGCTGTTGGCATCAAGTCAGGGGTGAAGGCTCTGCTGGAGCCTCAGTGAGAGTCAACTGGGGAGACTCATGGGGCAGGGTGGGGAGGTGCAGGAGACACTCTCAGTTGTGTTGTTGCTGCTGCAGCTGGGCATGGTGTGGTCTGGGCTTTGAAGAAAGTGCTGGTAGCCCTCAGCTGGTCCTGCTGGAAGCCAGGCTCTCTGGAAGTGCCAGCTGCTGGCCTGGAGCGGGGCTCCAGTGCCTCGGTAAAGGTGCAATTTTAGTGCCAGAGTGTTGATCATGTTGTCTGCTGTGACATGGATGTACTGGGACGAATGTCTAAGGGTAAAGGGTGCCCCTCGCACCTGTTGGCTGAACCCTGGGCCTCGTGTGGGACTTTCACGCTGAACTCCTCCATCCCGCTGGCTGCCCTTTTCCCAGTGAAGCGGCACCAACGAGCGCGCCTGCTTCCCGACTGCGGCCGCGGGGCGGCGCGGTGCGCCATGGGCTGGGGCAGGGGCATCACGCGTGGGCGCGGGGAAATGGCCGCACAGCGGGGCCGGGGGTTCGCTCCGTCTGTCTGTCCGTCCGTCCCGCCGCGGCGCCGCAGCGCCCCCTGCCGGCCCCGCCCGGCGGCCTCGGCGGGCAGAGGAGGGCGCCGGGTATTCGGCTCGGCCGGTCGGAGCCGGTGCCGCCGCTCCGCTCGGCTGGAGGCGGCCTCGCTCCCCGCTGGCTCCGGTGGGCGGCGGGGGAAGCCCGCCCCGCTCCCGGGGGACCCGCTCCCCGCGGGGGCAGGCCACTCTCGCCCCCGCGAAGGGTTAACGCCGCCTCACCTGA
>VWZL01003288.1:250259-278189 GCA_013396915.1 Stercorarius parasiticus
GGGTCCGGGGGCCGGCGAACGTAGCCTGCGCCAGCCCATGCGGTGCCTAGGGGCGCTTCCTCTGCCTCCCTGCTCTGCCAGGGAGAAGAAAGTGCATCGAATCAATTGCAGCTGAAACATTTAAGGAGGCTTGATGGGAGCCTCGTTTCCATAGGAAAAGATAGGGAGTTTTCCACTGGGGAAAATACTGCAAGTTTTCAAGGGCTCGCAGTGAAATCCAGAAGGCATCAGTGGCTGTTTCTTTATTTAGAAATGGGAAGGGAAAGGCAGTGTTGCCTGAGCTTTTCCTTCAGTCTTTAATGCAAACACCCATTGCAAAACAGTGCTGATACAAATAAAACAGCCAAGGATTTCTAAATTGCTTTAACGTAAGAGTCCCCCTAATGCTTGATGGTAATTTATTGAGGGCATTTCTCACGGGACAACTGTAACCTTCCAAATTGATTAACTTGAGCGTGTTAACATCATCCATCTCCTCCCCCCTCCTCCCCCCCGATGCATAGAAATACTCAATTAAAGCAAATGTAATTAAGAGCGTGGGATGGAAGGGACCTCTGTGGAACAATAATTACCAAATATCCTAATTTTAGCTAAAGCTATATATATTTTTAGGGCCAAAAAATACATAATACTCTTCAGATTTGATCTCTTTCTAGCACTGCATCGTTGTCTTTCAGCTCTAGGCGACCCCCTTTTTATGAATGGTAGGTTTTGCTCAATTGAAGAGACTGGTCTGTTCTCTGTTCCTTCTTAAAGTCTGTGGGCTAGAGGGTGCTGCTGAGCACTTGAGTAATCTTCCTGACAATGCGGAGAAGAAAGACTTTTTCGAAAGGTGTGGTTTGAGCTTGTTTAAGCTCCTGTTCGGGAGCTGCAGTGCACAAAAGCAAGATAATCAGATGACTTCTAATTTAAACAAAATTGCGCTTGTGTATTAGTTTCTAGTACATAGGCTAGAATGTAAAATGCAGACTAGTATTGCAGAGTACCTCAGGGTTGTTGTAGGCAGGGTATCTTTTGAAGATAAGTTTGACAGCTTTTCAGCAACTTTAGACTTTTTTTTTTTGTATGAACCATCTATTTGAATAGATTGCTCCTCATCACAATTAGGTAACTTCCAAAGACTCTAGAAATTTAAATTCTTCTTGTGCCACTTCTCTACCTTTTTAAGAGTTGCATTTATAACATCTCAGCAGCTGAATAAAGAATTGGCAGCTACAGCAGCTTTGCATCTTTTTAACAGTACATTATCTACTAAATATATTCCTAAAGCCATCTTTGTCTCTGACAACGCACGAGAAGCTATTTCCACTGTGACTGAGAGGGCTCCGCTTCTAACAGAAATAACGGTCTTATTTAGAGTGAGAGGTTATAAAAGGTTTAGAGCCATTCCTAGCATAGCGTAAACATGCTCACCAGCTTCTGGTGGATCTTGGAGTGCACACAATCATGCTTGAACCTGCGAGAGGGGACACCCTGAGGGGTGTTTTCTTCTCTCCCCAGAAGTGCTACTTCAGCAGTGTTGGTTCAAGCAAGATTGCACAGATACTTCATTTCAAACTAGCGAGGGGGAAGGGAGGAAGAGTCATATTTGGTGTTGTTTTGTATCCTGGGAAGCAACAGGCAGCTTAAACAGTCTAGTCCACCTTTTTTTGTACTTGGGAAATGAAGATTTAGCTGACCTGGAGTTTTGGATCTTTCTATTCGGTGGGAATAGAAGCATAACCTTTTATTACAAGATACAATAATATCAAGATACAATATAAAAAAGAAGATACCGCTTCTCATGTAACTTATGCTACTTTAAGAAGCCATCTAGGTTAACTAGTGTTCTCAACTCTTCAATTTTATTACCTAATTTAAGTGCTGGGGACTTTCACCTGTAGTGATCACGTTAGTTTCAGTCCACTTTTATCCTAGACAAGCTGCACACAGATGTAGTAAGGATATGATGGACTGACCTGCTCACTTAAAGTTGTGGATGTCCTGCAGTCCCATAGTTCTGCAGCCTCATGTGAGGAGCGGTGGGCTGGGTGAATGGGAGGCTCTCATGACACGGGTTAATGTTTTTAACCTCTATGTCTAGCACGACACATCTTACATTGCTGCTGTGCTCTTTCTTCGTCTCAGTAAAACCGCCAGGAGCTGGCTATGGGAACTGGCCCGGTCTCCTGGCTTGTCATCGCTCCTGTGGTGCATGTATGTTAAAGGACTTGCTTTCCACAGTTATCATCCTCTTGTCACCTTCACAAGGCCTTGTAAATTTCCCTGTGTGATGCTCCCCACGCTGCTGTTTTGGGGCTTCAGGCATGGAAGTCTCTGTGCTTCAACTTCCCGACTTTGGAGCAGGTTATGTGGTTTGGGCATGAGTCTCGTTGCCACTTCAGCTGTTCTGCAGAATCCTTATTTTCGTACCTCTGTGTCCCTAGAGCAAATGCTAACTTCTCGGTGTACAGCTTGTTTTAATGTTGCTTCTAGCCAAAATGAATAAAATATCATTGGGTGTGTTCCTGCCTCAATTTCTGTTCTACTTCTGAGCAGTCAGGATCTCTAAGAGAGTTTAATTCCCTGTTCTGTATAAAGCTTCTGAATGAAATCTCTCCAAGTCTTGCTGCTTTGCGTCCGGATTCCTTTTTCCCCAGATAGGCTGCAGATGTTACAAATTCTACCTACATTGGCTTCCCCACGCTTGTGTTGGAGGGAGAGGAAGTAAATACATTGTGTGGGTGGTAGAGAGGCAGAACTGGACTTCTCCAAACAAGAAGTAAAGAGTTGTCAAGCTTTTCTATTTCTTTTTTTTCTTGTGTGGTACGTGATGTGATGAGAACTCATAAAGAGGGGAAGATCTTGGAAATATCCTAAAGCAAAGCAAATGCTTTTGCTGTGCTCAGATCCGTCTTTACACCTGCTCTCTCCTGATCTGTTATGAACTGTAGGAGCTGAGGTGTAAAACTTGAAACAGATGTTAATGCTGCTAATGCTAACTGCAGGCTGTGCAAACTGGCCTGTCAAGTTAGATGCGAATTGACTCATGTTCAAGTTGGGTTTTGTTTTATGTCTGCTTAAAAAAAAAAAAATCTAAGCCTGGAATGTAATCAGGATGTTAATGTAAATAGATCGTGAGAGCAAAGGTTTGGAAATACAAAACCAACAAAACCCAAGCTGAATGTGAGTTGTTATACATCCATGATACACGCTGGGGAATTCCTCCTGAGCCCTAGATGTTGGCCATAGCTGATAAATGGATGGTCTGAAATAGTACGTGAGAGCTGCTATATATACCCTGCATGTAGTAAGCGAAGGAATCGAACTCTGCACGGCAGCAGAGTGGGCTCATGGATTTATTAATATATTGTGTCCATGACCACACATTCAAAACAGTAAGTGTATTTATTTTTTTTTAATGGCCCTTGCATGTTGTCTTCTCCTATAGGCCCCTGGAGATCAGAAGTCAAACAAAAATAGTTTCTTTGGTAGTTCTAACTTCAGGAATACTCTGTTGTTTTTGGGGAGGGGGCAGGTGGAATTTGAATTTATAAGAGGTCAGTGGAAAACTGAACAGTAAGTTTGAATCTGTTACATGGAGGTCCACATGGCTATTGCAAAACCTAAAGGGTCCACAGATCCAAAGGGCTGAAAAAGCTCTATTCTGTTTGAAAAAGGGTTTTAAAAATCCCCTAGCATCTCCGGAACTCTTCTCGATTTTAGAGTTTTTAGCTGTTGAAACAGTCGCATAGCAGAAATGTGTCTTAACAGTTGTCGGTTATACACAAGAACTCTTTAAAAGATCTCCAAGAATGGAAATAGCTTTGGGAAGGATTAGATGTTGTATTAGCTTTGTGGGTTTTTTCAGTCTTCACAGAAAACCAAGCTGCTTCATATTTCAACAGAAAATCAAGAGGTCAGAAAACCCCTGTACAGTGTTGTGTAACTTTCTTGTTATATACAGTGCAGGGCAGGTGTATTTGGTGATGGGTGTATGTATGCACTTTTTTCTCTTCACGTGTAAAATCTTACTCTTTCTTGGAAGATACAACTTTAAAAAGGGTGACATCTGTGGGTAATGTGCTGGTGCAGAGAATGGGAAGGTGACAATGCAGGGTTTTTAGATATCTTGTAACATGTTTTAATATGGCTTGGGCTTTTAAAGGAAAGGTTCTGGGAGAGCCCTTGCAGCTATTGCATCACTTGCCAAAAATAGCATCTTTACTGCATAAGGCAGCCTGTCTGCAGTGTGGATAGGCTGGAGAAATTACTGCTTCTTGTGAATGATGTTCAGTCATTTTTGCTTCTTGGTTAAGCAGGTTTTTAGTCTAAATTTTGAGGCAGATTGAAGTAAAAGGTTTTATTTTCTCTCTCTGGGGGTGGGGTGGGGTGAGTTTGAAAATAGCAGTGTCCAGTTCTGTCTGCAGCATGATTCTAAAAATACATTTTTAAGCTTACTGAAATTGCAGTTTAAAGACACTGATAAAATATATTCTTATATTGTAATTGGCTGGAGAAGGGAAGAAAAAAAAAATTTGCTTTGTGCAGCACGAGGTAGTCTGCTGTTCTCATCAATCACTTAAAATTTCGGAGTGTTTTTTTAAATTGCAATTATACGCTGCAAGCAAAGTATAATTCTAATCTAAATTCTTATTAAAAACGAACCACCACAGAACCCAAACCCCCTCCCTTGAAAACAGAAGATATGTTCAACAGAGGGGTTTTTTTTCCCCCCCTTCTCTTGTTCTGAAATCTTAGTCAAGATGTACCAGCGAGGGAGTGTGTTTGTATTCCAGTGGTGTTGCTGAACCAGACAGGTCTGCAGCACAGCATTTTATTTTTAGACTCTAGGTTGCCATTTTTATCCTGTAAAAAATATTCATCAGTGTCTGGGTGACAGGCCATCAGTTTTTATAAATGTGTCAGACCACTTTTTTTCCACCTCTCTCTCTCTCCTTCTCCTTTTATGTCCTGCTGTATACATTTCTTTTTTTGGGGAAAGGGAGAGGGGGAAATGAGGGTGCGGATTTTAATTCATGCATTAGATTTTTTTTTTTCCAATTCACAGATCTTTAGCGTCACACGGTTCATTCATCTTCTGTGCTCTGTTGCTTACGCAGCTTTGCTTGTTGCCTGCAATGGGTGAACTGTTGCGGTGCCCGGAGCCGAAGGCATGGGAAGGGGCCACATGGGTCTGCTGCTGGGCTCATTGCCTCAGCTGCCCTCTCTCTGCTGCCCCCCAAAATGCCCTGATGTGGCAGTGCTAGTAAGAAATAGTTTAATGTATGGTTTCGGGGTATGTGTCAGGTATAAAATTACTTCCTGGAGAAGCCTGAGGATCTCTTTTCCAATAAATTTATATAGGTCAGCTGACTTCTAAAAATAGAAGTGGGGAGATCCCTTCTGGCCTGGGATATTGGGAAGTGGCTAGTGCATGGTAGCAGGGGCTCCAAGCAGAGCGGTTTTAGGGTGGTGAGGCGGTAACTCTCACTAAGCATGAATCTATAGCACAAATTTTTCTTCATGGCAGGAGTGCCACATGTTACAGTTGCTTTCTAAGGTGCTGGACTTCTGTACCTCCATAGTGCAGTTGCCCTGTGTATGTGTGGAAAGCCTGAGGCTTTCATAAAGAGTTGCTCTTTGAGTCTTTGGAGAGCCATCTAGGTTGGCAGGGGACTCAGTGTAGATGGCTGTCACCAGAGCAATTGGTACTGCTGCTGGCCCCTTCCTTCTTCCCCTGAACCCAAACATGGGGATCTTGCTGTAGCAGTGATAGGAGCTTGCTTCTGGGTGATTCTTAGCTGCTTTTGCTGGTGTTGAGGAAGAGTTGTTGCTTGTGAGAGGTGGCCACCAGGAGCAGCTTGCTGCTGGAGCTGCGGTAGCTCACGGCCTGAGGGGGACCTACCGAGGAGGACGATGGGTCCCATAACGGTCTAGCTGTGTACTTAGGTTTTACCCAAATGATGGGAGAAGTAGCATCTCAAATGCTAAAAGAGGACTGAGAGAAACAAGTGAAAATGGTGCAAATACTCTTACCAGTAGTTGAAGGTCTGAGTCAACTCTGCCCTGATTAGTTTTGATTTATTTAGAATTTCAAAAACTTTTGAAGTCTTGGGAGTGCCACTGCCTAAGATGGCTTGTTGGGGCAGGGTCACACTTAAGTGTTATGATAAGTAATAGTAGCCATTCACAAATGTAAGAGCAATAAAATGATTAGGATGGTTGGTTACTGATATTTTTTGGATTAGAAGCGGAGATTCAGTATGCTTACACTGTATATACAAACATGTTAAGCCTTCTTTAAGGGGGGGAAAGATGGATTGGATTTTGATCTTATTTGGAGAGCCACTGTAGATTGAGACCTTCCTAACAAGGGTCCTCAGGTACAATAGTGCACCTTTTGTGTATGGGAATATAATATGCTGAGCATGTGGTGTGAGTTAACTAGTAACCTCCTGAAGTGTGTATAATTAAAAAGTAGCTTATCAAAGATACACTTTAGCAGTCGTATTCTTGCTGTAGGCGATGATGTAACACTGCGCCTTTCTCCCAGTTAAAACTTGTTTTTCCTTCTAACCAGATAGGTAGCTGTCCTGATTTATAACATTCCTTCCTAAAAATGGAATGTTTTCATTCTTGCATATTGGGGTGTTTAAACCCTAGGAAAGTGGCCTTGTGGAAAAAAGTACAGTGGTAGGTCGTATTCCAGAAGAAATTAAGCAACCCATGTATTTCAGTTTTTTGATCTGTTTTGACTACGATGAGTTTGAAACTGCATTGTAAATAAGAGGTTAAGGATGGAGGCTGGACCTGAAATGGTTTACTGTCATGAAGGTTAATGGTATCCAGGTTGGATAAATGTTGCAGGAGAAAGCAGGTAAGGCAGAAGCATGCTGCATGAAGACTGCATGAAGCAAGCACAGGCCTGGCCTGGCTGGTCTGAGCCAGAGGGAAAAGGCTTGTCTGCATGGGAGGCTGCTCCTGTGCAGCCTCATGTGTGCCTTCAGCAGGAAGGTGCAGCGGTGGCCAAGTTCATCTGTGCAGACCTAGGTTAGCTAGTAAGCCTTGTTCTGTCCAAAAATATGCTGAGGAGTGCAGTGTGGGTATGTGGTTCCAAAACAGCCAGCCTGTGCCTAGCTGGGGTATTGGTACCAGTTTGACAGCAGGTGGGGTGAACCCAGCCTGGCTCCCACCTGGGACTATGTTGGTTATCCACTTTCCATCCTGGGGGCTGTGCTGCAAGGAGGTTGGTCGCTTGGGTGCAGTGCTGGGTGAATACGTGAGTCCAAGGCGTTCCTCAGCTCTCCAGGAGGCTGAAAGGCTCCATATGGAGGTACCCAGTGATTCTGTGGGAGATGACTTGGGTCTGGATGGGCTCATGAGCTGAAAGCTGTCAGGTTGCTTTATGTGAGAATACACCTGTGAGAATGTCTGCAGCTCCCTTTCTTCAGAGACCGTCTACCTGTTTTTCCCAGAGAATGTTTTATCTTGGACAGTGGTCCTTGTTGCAGATTTAGATGCTGCAAATGTTTATTATCTTTGGCACAAGGCAGGGTGCTGATGAAGGTGGTGAAGAAATGTCTGAGTAGTTCTGCAGCTTGGGGTTCATTGGAGTTGGAAGTTAAGAAGAAAAATCAGTTTCTACAGAGTCACTTTTCTTAGTCTTTCTGTGCTTCTCAGTGTGTCTATTTTTGGTGTGTTGTTGGCGCACTGAAGTTCTACTCTGTAACTTGAATTCAAGATTAAGATTTTAATTCTGGAGGTAGGGAAGTAGCATGCTTTTTCTATTAGGGAACATATTTAGATCATTTTGGTATTTTAAATGTACTGATTTTAATTCATTTGCTGTCTGCAAGCCTGTAGTCCAAAGAGATTCTGATAGAGGCTCTCATCAAAAGGTTGCCTGAATGTCTAATCTTATAAATTTTGTTACATCTGTTAGATTTACCTGTTTAATAGATATATAAAAGAACTGGAAAATCCACAGCTTCAATTTAAAGGACAGAGAGAAAGTTAAGCTAAGTGATCAGTGTCATTGCTTACCATGATTGGAAGATGGTGGAGAAAGCACCAAATCCCAAACTAGCAGAGCAGTTTCAAAAAGAGCAAAAGATGATGACACTGTCCTCTGCAGGATATTGTTCAGCTGTGTAGGTTCCTGTTACGTTCTGATTAGATGCTAAAGGTTTACGTGGATTAAAAAAAAAAACAAACTGTAAAAGATCTTGATAGGTTTTTCTCCTGTGAATTCATCCAAAATCACCAGCTGTAGTCCACCAAATCGCAGAGCTGCAAGCTGGAGGCAGGAAGTTTCCTGGAGAGGTATCGCGGTGTGCTTGGCTGCTTCTTAAATCCTCCCCTCAGTACCTACTACTGACCACTGCCAGAGACCAAGTCTTGGGTTAGCTGGATCTCTGTTCTGAGCTGGAATGTCTATTCTTGTGATAAAACTATTAGACTATGAGAGAGCTTGTCTACACTATGTTGGGTTTTTTTCCCCCCTCGCTTCCAATGCAGATAGTTGCATATGTACAAATGGAGAGAACAGGTGAATGATGGCAGGATCCTTTTATTCAGTTAAGTGTTTTTTTTTTTTTCCTAATGACCTGATGCGTGGGGATGTGCCATGCACTATGATTGAAATGTACCCAAATCTTCATTTAAAGGCTTCTTCAAGACTTTGCGTTTTGTAGAGTTCTAAATGTAGTCATGAAGCTCTGGAAGGTCAACCGATGTTTCAAAGGTGTAGAGAAAAGGTTGTGTTTAGCACTGCATTCTGGTGTCTCTTGGCATGTACAGCAAAAAAATACGGACTTTCATGCCCATGGTCTGATCTTAAAAAGCTGGTAGAAACTGTTGTTGCTTCTTTTCATGCCCCAAACTTTTTTTGAGACTTGTGTCCTTGCTTTGAATATGGAGGTGCTTGAGTGAGATGACTTATTGCCAGCACAATAGGGGATTCCAGAAAGAATTCCTTCCTGGTTCAGATCCTCTTCATGAAACCAGAGTCTCTGTTCTGTTAGGACCACTGTGCATTTGTCTCTCATATCTCTCGCTGCAGCTTGCCTTGCTTTCATGAAGAGATGAGCAGAGACACTCTGGAAGTCAAATTCTGTGTTGAGATGGGGAGTGGGGGGAAAGGAGAGTTTCTCTGATGCCCTCTGACAATCTGAGGAAGCCTAGAAGCATGTGATTAATAGAATGTATCAAAACCAGTCAACAAATTAGTCAGACTTACTTTGTTTCTCATTTTCCTTCTGATCCATTAAATGGATAGTAATGAACAGATTCTTGTTGCAAAGTTGTAGTTCTGTTTCCAGAGTTACATCTGTCTTGCCCTGCACTACTGTCTTGCATCTTGGAGCTCCTCCAGCAGGTCAGGTTCCTTACCCTTACTGTGCTCTTCAGAGTAAGGAGCATTTTTTTTTTTCCTTTGAGATATGCTAATTTCCAGTCTTGATTGTGACCAACTTTATTTTCTTCCCAATATTAACCTGAGCTTTTCATTTTCTGGTGGTCACACTACATGAGCTTATGAAGAGCAAACAAAACTCTTCTAAAGTCATCTCCCAAACCAGGCAATTCTTAATCATTTTAGCAGCCCTTTTTTTTTTTTTGCAGCCGTTCCCATTTAAATTACTTAATGTATTATTGCTTTCTATTACTATGGGGAAGCACCTCAGTGGATGCAATCAGGGTATATAAGTTGTCTTTATAGCTGCATCAGAATGGCAGTTTATAGTCCATTTTATATTCAGCCACTGCACCCTAGGTACCTTTCTTCCATTGCTTACAATGGTCACCTCAACTCTCTGCGAAGTTAGTCTCAAGTGTGTGTCTTGACATCTGGTACCACTATGTCACCACGTAATATCTGGCAATATTATGTTTTTATTACTCTGGTCTATAAAACCATCTAATTCTTTGCAGTGTGATGCTGTGATCCTTTTCAGTAGCTAGATTGTCTGTGAAGTTCATAAAGCATTCCCTTCTTTGCGCAGTGGTCACTAGTAACAGTGCTGAACAGGATTTGTGCTGAGATCAGTCCCCGGGGAGTGTAACTAGTAATTTGTTTTTATCCTGATAAAGCTCCTTTTTTCTTTTTCCTTTGGTCTGAACTGTTGTAGATGCCTCCCCGGTTCGCTGCTAATGATACTCGAAGATTCTTATGTTTGGTCATAGTCACCTTCGCAGTCATAGTTTCTTACGGGCATCGTTTTATGGGCACCATGGCGGGGGGATTGGAACTACATGATCTTTAAGGTCCCTTCTAACCTGAACCATTCTATGATTCTGTGATCTAAAATGATTTTCTTTTCATCGTAGGTCTGGAGCTAAACTGACGACAGTTTTAGAAAGTCTGTCACAGTTTGCCTTTTGGTTAAAAATGGCTGCATTTTACCCCAATCTCCACTTTTTTTCTGTGTTTGTGATTATCGTGACATCTTGCATAGCTTTGACTTGAAATGAATATGCCCGTAGCTTGCCAGGATCACTTGCTTTGCTCTTCTCTTCGCAGGTGTTGTTTTTTTGTTACCATGTCACTGACGTGAATTTATTTTTCTGCCTATTACAAATATATAGTGAAAGAGGAAGAGAAAAAAATCTCAAATTTCTTCCATTGACTTCTTATGTAGAGCCTCCTAGACTCTTGGAGCTTTGCAGGCTCCAAACCCGGAGGTCCTTCTACTGGCTGCTTAGTTCCTTCTCTGAAAAGCAACTTATCTATGCATGTTTCCAGTGTCAAACACACTAAAAGCCTTCAGATGGTGCCTGTCCCAAGCTACCTGATCTTCTAAATTTTCCTGTTGTATTCACCCTCGCCTAGAGTCGGGAAGAACCAGAAATGGTAATTTGAATGACCTCCATGCATGTGATTTCTTGGCCTAGTCGTGCTTGCAGTGACAGTCAGCATCTGTCACGTACACAATGACGAACGAGAGCTTGTTTTTGCTGAATATTAATGCTATGCAGCAACTCTTACGGTAGCGCCTTACTGAGCACAAGGCAGCAATAGCTTTTGCGTATGCTTGTCTCCGCTTAAACAGGCTTGACGAGGTGATCTGAACAACTTCCTCGCTATTGCAGAAGTGGAGTTCAGGGCACTCTTGGGTTCACCCGACGTTTTCTGGATCAAAAGCCTTGAAAGCAGCAAAGTTCTGCAATTTGTAACGATGGGGTGGGGGCTTCTGAACGCAGGAGATGGGACAACAGTGTTCCTCCTCTCCTCTTAGACTCCCATATTCATAACACAGCAGCCCATGACTAACAGGAGTAGCAGACCTCGTGGCAAAGGTTTGAGCGGGTGAAGGCAGCCACCCTGGGATGGGGAGAGATCACATACAGGTGTTTGGACCTGATGTTGCATAAGTGTTGCCTGTGACTTTCATGAACTCTTCCGTATGGTTTTCTTGTTAGGATTTCTAGATTGCTTCTAGCTCTCAAGTCTGAAGAAATCTTGAGAGTGCACTGCCCAAAACCCTTTCTTGCTGTATGTAGTTCTGGATAAAATGGGAACTTGTCAGTGCTGCGATATTTATAGAATATTTTTCTACCCACAATCCTAGCTCCTAGACACAAGCTGTTATCAAGTGTTTGGTTCTGGGAATTGAACCTTTTTCTGTAGCCTGTCTTTTCAAAGCCTGATCATTAGTTGTTAGTTCCTTTGTGCAGAAAAAACCCCCTTCATATGAAAAAAAAAATGCACAGAATTTCTAGGATTTCAGCTTGGGTATAGATGATCTTTCTGATGAGGCTTCCTATTTCAGCAAGTTAGGTGGAGAGTAGAAGTGAAGTTTGTCTTATTTTTGCACTGAGTTTTCTGGTTTTATTTAATAAAAATGCAGGGAGTTACTGCTGTCTTATTAACTTGCAGCCGGCATGCTTATCTTCTTTGTTCTTTGTTAAATATGAGCTGGCATGTGTTAGACTGCGTTAGCGTTCACTCTTTGGGACTTCAGTGGTTTCTAAATTTGGCATTGCTAAGCCGGTGCCCTGTTTGCTTGAATCAATTGGGGCTGCTATTTTTAGCAACAAAAAGGAATTGAAATAGCAATTTTCTTTCCATGTAATAGATCCCCAAGAGGAATACTGATGCAAGCTCTCTGTCATCCCATATTCTCCCCCTCCCCAAAAGCACTCAGACGAAAGGCAGCTGTCACGGTTTGCGGCTGTATTAATCTTTAATCAATCGAGTGTTTTCGGCATTCAGGTGTTCAGGGAAAAAAGGGTCACGACGAGGATCTGCGTAGAATAACTAAGCACTCGTGCATGGGCTGTGCAGTCAGAATTTGTGGGTAACGGCAGGGATAGACGGAGCAGCTAAAAATAGTATTTGCTTCCAGTGTTTCTCCAGTCTATTTTTGATGCTTGATTTTGATAAGGTTGATTGGGCTCTTACTAAAAATAGCCATTCCTAGCAAGCTGAGGACAAAAAGTAGAATATTTTTAACCACCACAGACTAAAGTATTTTCGTTGGCTGGAGATAATCTAGAAGCTTGGTATTGGTCAAATGCCAGTGATTTATATAAATCTGTAATAAATGAAGCACGCTTGATGCCAAGCAGGGATAGTCTTTCCTCCCCTTGCCAGCTTTTGTTTTTCCCAGGAGCTGTCATATTCTTAATATAGCCTCCGTGTTTCGTAGCAGAAGAATCTCGAGTCTTCAGTTATTTATGTGTTGTACTTTAAACCCATGCTAAGGTTTGCTGTGCTATGAAGTTTCTCTCAACTGTATTGCTTTAACAAGACACACTAGGTTCTTACTTTATTCTTTATGTTGATGTCTGCTAGAGCTGGGTGCCGTGCCGTGCCAGACCCTCACTCATATCTGGGTTTAGTCTTGCAGGAGAGGGATGGCTCTTCTGTGTGAATGGGGGATGTAGCTGAGAGACTAGCTCTGCAGTGGCCATTTTGACAACAAATTTGAATACCTCCCCAGGGGATCAGAAATGTAGCTCAGATCTGATCTCCTTGAGATCTGTTTGTTAGCTTAATTTTTCAGCAGGAGGAGTATAGGTATTCCCAAATTGCTGGACTCGCATCTTTCTAGGGGGAATAACATTGTTAGGGGCTTGAGTTTTCCTTCCTAGGCGATGACGTGCATGAGTGCATCTACAGTACTCTGAAAGATTGCCTAAAACCTCACGCTTTTCTGAATGAAAACAGGAAAATGGCTAAACTGAAATGAATTTATAGTTTGAAGAGGCTAGTAGAGAACATGCATAATCGTTGTTAGCTTCATTGTGCAGGTAGTCAAAGCAGTGCAAGGACTGTGCCTGGTGCTGTTCTCTCGCAGCAACATGGATAAAAGTATTCCATGCTTTATCTCCATTAGGCATCTCAAAAGCTTATTTTGCTGTGGAAAACGTGTGTTTGTATCTGAAGGCAGGCTTGATCTCTTTAAGCTTTATCTTCACTGTAGTCTAACCTTGAATTGGGGAGTCATGAATCTATAATCTTGTTTCAGCGTGATTGCTTTGCAGAACTGCAGTAGAATTTTCTATGCTTGCTCTTGCTCCCTCTCCCTGTATGAACGCTGGTCCTTGCTCCTGTCGTGAGACAAGATGATTTCTACATGCCTGCCTCATGCTTTCCTGCACCATTCTTTGCTTTTGTTTTAGGATGCCCATGCTGCATAAGAAGCAGATTAAACTGTTCTTTCTGGGCCTTGAATATTCACTTCATTCACAAAACAGACTGCTGTGGTCTGCTGGGTGCTGCTTTTGCCTGGCTGTACAACGGTAGTCTCCTTCTTAGCAGCAGATAATGTTTATCCAGTATACCTCCTAGGAGGTGGTGGATGCTTTCTGGGTGCCCTCTTATTTGGGAAGGTGGTGGCTGTTACTTCTTACAAGCAGAAAGAGCTTGTGAGCTGCCTGCACTGTTGGTGGTACCTTATCCCATGCATGTTTAGCCACAGGCTGTGGGATTTCTGAAGGATGTGGGTGCTATAGGAAGCATTTGCATATTCACCCCTCTGTAAGCCTTCTGGAGAAGTGTCTACGTTTTTAAACCCTAAAGGCGTGTACCACCGGGCATATTAATCTTCTAAACTGAAGTCAGGGGCTGGTTATACAACCCGTTTCATAGACTTAGTCTATGGCTTTTTTTAACAATAGGAAAGCTGTTCCCTATTAGTGCAAGACCATGTATCTCGCTGACTGCTGAGTCCGTTTAACTTTGCCCCGTGTTTGTCAAGGGTTGCCTTGAGTTTGGTACTGGACAGGAAATTATGCCAATGCTTATGAATTGCATCATATATGTTGTATATGTGACAAAAGCTGTGAAAACACACCACGTGAAACATTAGGAAGCAAAGTGGCTAGGTGGTATTAAGGTTTAGAGAATTAATGAGTTGCATTTGTCAATAACTAGTCCAGTAGTAGAGGCTATGGTGGATTCCTGTGTAGCTGTATCTTAAATTGAAGAGATCATTGTAAGAGGTCAAAGATGTATAAGTAAACTCAAAGCAGGAGTTGAAAAGTGATTTGTTTACTTATTTATTTTTCTTCCTTCCCCACACCATATAGGAAGCAAAATTCCAGCACAGTCTTTAAGGCAAAGATGCTATACTGTCCTAAGGTGCAGACTTTGGTAATTTATGGAAGTAATTCCATGATGTATTAAGGATAATACTGTTATTAAAAATTTAACTGTTGATCTGAGTTCTTGTGCAGACGTATGTATCTACAATGGCAGTTGAAAGATCTACAGCCTACATATGGCATGAGCTCCTCCAGCGGTGTGAGCAGATGATGCCCCACACTGCTTGGTTTGGAGACCTTGGTGCTACATTGTACGTTTCTCTCTGCACACTTACATTTTAAGGCTGGTGGGTTCAAAGTCACTTATAGTTACGTGGTGTACACTAATGGTAATTTTAAATGCTTTACCAGGTTTCCCACTTCTCATCTGCCATTTTGAACAGTATGGGGTCAGTGGAAGGGATAAATAGGATGTGCACAACTGAAATGAAAGCTGGGACTAGAGGATAAAGTCCATGGGTACATCTGTAACACATAATAATGATTATGCCAGTCTTACCCAGTCAAGAAAGAGTCATTGCATAGAAGAGCAAGAGATGTTCCTTTCAGTGTGCTGGACTCACTAGGGCCAGGCTGTGTGGACTCTGATTTGGAACAGGAGTCTTTGGGAAGGTTTTTCAGAACTGAGAAAAGATGATGTAGTCTTGCAAATGTTGCCTCTGTACTTATACATATGCTAGTTTAAAAAAAAACACGGATTGAGATGGGGATCTGTTCAGAATGCAGTCTAATTATTTTGTGAATTCTGCTGCTGAGTTCCGGTTAGCGGTAACTTCCCGGGTTAGAACATCTCCAACCAACGTGAGTGCATGTATTGGTTTATTAAGAGTGAGCTGTTTTCAGAGTATGTCATGTCACTGGATACCTTTCCTTATTTTTCTTCCCCTTTTCCTCTACAGCTCCAAAAGTCAGGGGAAGGAGTTGTTGACTTCTTTTCCTAAAATCACCCAGTGCTTCAATACAAGCTCCCATTTTTTTGGGTGGGCTCACACACGAGCTGCTTGAGCACTCTTCTTGCTTCTCTTCTGGAGACGGCAGATGGCTGAAGTGGGAAGCTACTACAGTTAGTCTGACTACTGAGTAAATGTGTATAATCACACTTACGAGCTGGTGCAGCTTTCTTGTACAGACAATAACTTATTCCTACCCTATTTACTTTGCTTTCTTTAAGCTCTGCCAACTGCAGTCAGTTTAACTTCTGCTGGAATGCCGTCTGTAGAAGAAACAGAATTTAAAAGTTAGTCCACACTTGGAGTTAAACTAGCTTCAGCACATTAGGGTGGTAGTTAAAATTCAGTTCAACTGGTACAGCTTCTGTACGTAGCTGGGGTGGTTAAAACTGCAACACTTGGCTCTGGAGTGGAAACTAGCGATTAATGTAATCAATATGAAAAATATAAGTGTCTTGCTGATGCAGAAGTCTTACCAAAACCTCTGTTTATCGTTCTCCCTTTTCCCTATAGCATATACACTTCAGGTAATCCAAAACATGGAGGAAGATGAGCTGGTTGAATTTTGACTCTTGTGATAATTGGTCTGATCAGTTGCTTTTACCCCAACTCTTTTCCTTGCTTTTACAACATAGGGTGTAAGTATTGCTCTCTGCAGTATGCTTCAGACACCTTCTCTCAGGCAGGTATCTGTCTGGGCAGTCTTCCTGACCTGACGAACTGCTCACCGGGGTCCCGTAAATAGTCAGTAACCACAGCTCCCTGGCTGAACTGGGTGCTACTGGTCAGCCTCAGGACAGGTCTGCACTAGTGCACGTTTCTCATCTCAATCCGCCGGTGCTGACCTCGACAGCCTCTGCACCAGTGGAGCCATTGATGGGAAATTAATTTCCTTAGAATGGGTGAGAGCCGAGCCAGGTGCCTTCTCTTGAAGAGCCTTAGGAAGAAAAGTGTGGCCTGAAAAAACAGTGTTTTCTAGGCTATACATTGGCAAGCAGCCTTTGTACTGTGGTTGCTCTTCAAGGTGCTGTGGAAGCACAGAGCAGGAGACAAAGTTATCCTTCTCAAAGTGGAGCCACCAATAAAATGATGGCATTAGTGCCTTCTTGTGAGGAGAGGATTCTCTTATTGCTAAGAAAAACTAGCTGTGTACTTTATTTAGATGCCTATGCCTTTACCTGCAGCAGAAGCAAAAAACCAATGTGTATCAGTTAGGTGCCTGTTTATGTAGGTGATGGCTCAAACACTTTTGTCTTTCTGGTGGGATTTTATAATGTTTTTCATCATTTATCTATATCAGACTTATTTAAATTTCTCAGGTTCTGTTCTGGAGGAACTTTAACCTCTGGACTACAGGTTCTTTTAATTTGAAATAGGGTCTAAAGAGGGAGGAACCATCCCATTGCTCATACTTGAGTTAGAAATCCCTGATCTCCAGCTTCTTAAGTCTCATGCTCCAGCCAATTCTATTACAATTTACCTAAGCAATGGATTCAATAAATGAGTTAAATAACCTTGACTGAAATTGTACTTGCACTCTACTAAGCCTTTAAAGTGCTATAGATGCTTTTCTGAGTCCCTGCCGTACAGAGCATACGCTCTCAGCTGTAGTTGCTAGAAGCTGAACAACTCGCAGTGTCAGAAAACAATATTTTAAAATGCTGAGCTTATTATCTGGGGATAAAACCATTAAGTCCATGAATTTTGAGTTGGGAGGAGGAGAAATGATCTATAAGCCTTAGAGGGAATGGCTGTTCTTTAGGTACCTCACTAACTATAATGAAGGAAATAAACCCTTTCACCACGTCACTGAAGCTGAATGTTTTCCAGATTGGGTCAACTTAGAACATGTCCAACTACTGTTGTAAGCCTAACGGGGAGGGATACCAGTACAGATTTTTGCTCCTGGGAATGTATTGATTATTTTTTCTCCAAGGTCTGCTTTATTCATTATTTGGACCATTGCTCAACCTTCCTATATGTGGTTTTGTTTCTATAACAACACCATTACTCATGCTTCCCTAATGGTGGCTGGATAGGAAGTGGCAAAATGGGGTGACACGGACACTTGGCTTTCTCAATAAAATTTACTGGGGCTGACAATACAGCAGCTAGAACTCTGCTTACTAGCCCGAGCATCCTGTGTGTACAGTCATGCATATCCTTATCACACTGGAGCTATGGCATCTTGCAAATAAACCTTGAAACCAGGGAAGGGATAAATGTATGTGTGCGTACCTTCACCTGTGGTCATCTGTAAATCTGGCTTGAGTTGGGGCATGACTGGATCTTTCATTCTTAGCCTGTTACTGGACTGTTGGCTGGCCATTCGAGCTCAAATAGGACCTTCATGGACAGCTTCATCGCGTGTTACTACGTCCACTTATTTATAGCTAGCAGGCACAGAAACTGAAATGGTTACAGCGTTTCCTAGCTGTTATTACTCAAACAGAAATATTCTGGCTGCTGTTTGCATGCCAACTGTTATGGGTGATCGGCAAGCAGTGACTAATCACATCATCTGCAAACACGTCTCCTTCTGATGCCCTGAAGGGAAGTTATTCTGAGTCCCAGTGCTGGACAACACCTCCGTCTGCTCTTTCGCTTAGGTAGAGGTTGACCTGAGAGCTGAACCAACACTCTCAGCTCAGTTTTCTGAAACATTAAACAAGCCCAATTATTTGAGGCATGCCTACATTCAGGGGTAGGCAGTAGAGCGCAAACCAAGCTGTTCTGATCTGACATGAGGACAAACAGAAAAATCCGGTATATTCTGTAGCCACTTGGAGCGTGAGAGCAGAGACAGATGAATGAGTAGAGAGCTAATTGAGTAAGGATGTTGAGGTGTAGGCATTGGGTTTGATGAGAAGGAAGAGCTGAGAGAGAAAGGAAGTGGTGTTGAATGTGCTTGCTTTAAAAAGTAGTTGGAGAAGCAGATTCTGGATGGAGGAGTTGCTATTTAGTGAGCAAACTGAGATGATCAGCTACTGGTGTGGTGAGAGCCCTGGAATAATCTGTCAAACTAGCATGTTGAGTCACTCGGAGCTTCTCAGCATGTGGAAAAGAATCCTAGAAAGACTTGAGGCTTGACGCAGATCCCAGTCACCCATGGGTGAAAAACTTTAAGCTCTAGAAGCCCAGCTTGTAACTGATGGCTGCATCAGTCACTCGTACTTGCTGCTGGTAAGCACAATGGTCAGGGTTATCTGGAACCTACTGGGGAGTCACTAACAGAGACTAAGATGTTTGTTTTCTTGGGTGCTTACAGGCTTTAAGATACTTTTTATTTTACTATATATAAAAAAAGCTGTTTTAATAGTCATAACTGAGCTTTTTTTTTTAAGTTAAATGACTTGGAAATCTCTCTTAGTCTGCAAAGCTTCAGAAGAAGCATAGTGGGCTAGATGACTGGTGTGAGAGAGGGTGCTGAATGTGATTCTTAACGTAACTGTTAAACTCATAACTCCTTCTCTTCCCTCTCCTTTCTTACATATGGAAAAAATTTAGTGCAAATTCCCTAAGAGATTTGATAAGTTGTACACCTATTCCAGAAACTCTGACATGTTCTCTTGGCTGGAATGAGTACTTTAGCAGTCTGCTAATGAACACCCATTGCAGTTATTTCTGTGAAGCAACTAATGTGTATCTGTCTGTCTTTTTCAGTGATCACAGGAGCTACTGATGGGATTGGAAAAGCCTATGCAGAAGAGGTAAGAATTCACATCACTTGGAAGTGTATCTCGATCCTTGGCAAGATGTCATGCGGTTTCAACTCTTGTCAAGCAGCACGTCATATCTCCTCGCTTATCTTAACGTAGATATCTGTGGAGAAAGAAGTCTGTTGCCTTGCCTCCCTCAGGTGACCAGACAACAGTTGTATCCCTCTTTGTTAGTTTTCTTTATTTGTGAATTCTATTTTCAGCCCTTACCTCGCCCTTCAGTTTTTATTTAACTTTTTTAGCGGTTACAATTATTTTAAATTTCTCAGTCCTTGGTGTTTCCTTTTGTTATTTCCAGGCACTGACTAAATGGCATTTCTAGCTGCCTGGAGTATGTTCCAATTATTCCCTACAGTTCATGAAGTCTCTGAAGCTGGGTTTTACTTCTATCTCTTTTACTGTACTTTTCTTCTTGATGGATATGTGGACTCCAAATATGGTACTGGAACGTATTGCTTAAGACAGAAAGTGCCTGTTAGTATGGGGCAATTTAGCCTATAAGCCCAGAGAACATCATGACAAATAGTGCTGACTACAACAATTTATAGCAAAAATAACTTTAAACTTCAGCATCAGTACCAAAACGATCCTGTCTGTACTCATTTTTGTGTTCTCCGAAACACCAGCGTGACTGTGTGAGGAGATCAGCTGTGAGAGATTCCCTTTTTCTGGAAGTTTTTGTTCTGTGGAGCCCATGGGGAAAGTAGCGTTCATCTTTACAGGTAGTCCTCATCCTTCAGATTTCCCTCGCATCCCTGCGTGCCCTGCCACCCGTACCCCTAGCCTGCAGATTCCTTTCTGCTTTGTAGAAAGTAGCACCTCGTCCTACTGGGTCAAGACAGGGGGAGGTGACTGCAAAGGGAATTAAGCCTGGTGCCAAGTGCCTGATTCTGACGTAGAGCTGACAGCTCATACATGACAAATATCCCAGTTAGACGTCACTGAAGCAAATGATGCAACACTTAAATTTAGCTGCCTAGAGCAAGCGGAAGGAGGTCATTGTGCCCAGGAGGAGGTCCTCTGGTGTGGAAGACACCCTCTGAAACGTCATGAGAGATTAGTTTCAGGATCTATATGTTAAGTTATCAAGTGTGCGAAACTACATCTTGCTTTATGTTCTGCTGGTGTCTCTGAGAACCAGGCTGCCTTCAAACACAAATGTGTGCTGCTGGCAGACCCCTGTGTGTATGAACCCCTATTAGGAAAGCTGTGTGAGATCCTGCTGGGAAACACTTGACTGTTTCAGCTTCCCTGCTGTAGTTGCTGTAGGCACAGATCACCCCAAAAGCACCCCAAAGGGTACAAATATTCGTTCTTAGGCTATAGAATAAAACACATTTTTATTTAAAAAAATATATTATTGTTATTTATTTATTTAGAATCAAACACATATCCACCCTTTCACAGTTTATGTAGACGAAGAATATTTGATGAAGTCAAGCGTGAATGCAGGGTGAAATGTGGAATACCTGAAGAGACTTCTCAATCTTCCAATTAACTCTCGAGATGTCTCCATAAGACTGAGAGTGGAAACTTGACTTTCTACTAGAAGATCCCGTCAGGTTGCTAGAAATGACACTGGCATACAGCTGCTTGGGCATTGATGGCTGTGATTACAGTCATGCAGATTATTTCCTTCTCCTTGGAGGACTTTGTGAGAAATGTACGGTGTGTTGAGAATCGCCTCTCTGAAAGCTTGACATAGTCACCAGTAAATGATGGAAGAATGTTACAAGTTTGTGGATTCTTTGGTTATAGTCTACTCTGTTGGTTACTTTCCTTCTTTTCCAGGCAAATAGATGGTTTTACACTTTTCACTCTTGCCGTATTAAGTTCTTTATTCCTTGCTCAGCACTGATAGCCTTGTCATCAGTAGACCACCACTTCAGGAAAGGTAGAAAGTGCCATAGTAAATGCAAGTTTTCTTATCTGTCTGGGTAATGCTCACCAGGTCTATGATTCCAAAGCAGCATATGTTTTTTCTTTTTTCTTTTTTTTTAAAGGATATGGTCAGGAGTTGCTATTTGTGGCCCCTCTCTTGCTGTTCGCTGTTCGTTTTTGCAAATCTTGAGTTTAAATTTAATCTCAGATGTGTTTGTATGCTATTGATAAACTAGAGGCTGTGATCCCGTTGCGTACTCTGCTATGCACGTCTCCTTAGTATTGCTTTTTGTAGATCCTCTTGCTACACCTACTCTAACAAGAGCTTCAGCTCTGCTTTGGTGGGCTGTCAATGACACTCCTTTCCATCTTGGAGAGAAAGGGCTTTAACAGCAGCTGTGTCTTGCTACCAAAGTGGAAAATGTGGTAGTTACTAACATGGGATTTAAGGAAATCAGATACCTACATCCACCAACTCCGTTAGATGGTGACTCTTGCTTGCATCAGTCATTAGGTTACAAGAGCATCTTCCCAATGTTTACTACTCTGGGTGAGTTTTTGCGATTAGTTTTAAGGTCGTCTTATTCAGCGTTTTCATAACCCTAGAGACATTGGCCAAAGATCCAAGTATAAGGGCAGGTTATCTACAAAGCAAATGGGTCTTATATGTATACAAAATGTGTAATATTGTTCCTTATATAAAAATGTAATTAGTTACTGGGATCTCAGAGGATCCTTATTGTTATTTGGACTACTGTGGTTCTTTTCAAGCCACTAGGCCTCTACCAGTGAATTCAGAGTGCTCAGCAGAAACTGATTTCATCAGACTCAAACTGAACTTGCTGTTGAGCACTTTATCTTTTCCAAGTTTGATTTCTTCTCTGAAGTCATATTTGTTCCTACTTACAGGCTGTTTCCTTGTCCATTTTATATGTTCCGTACTCAGAGAATTTCTTTTGTAAATGGGTTTCCATTTCCAGATTTCAGATGCGCCTCTCGGAGTGCATCCCTTTAGTGTCAACACAGCAGCAGTTTCTCTCAAGCTCACTCTTGTGGTGGAGGTTCTCTAAATGTGCTGAGGTTCCACTATCTGGGTGCATTGGCATGGCTTTGCTTCCTAGGCTTTTGAAACAAGTACACCCGGATACTTTTCCGTAAAGTTCAGGCATCTGCTTAAGCAATCTGGGAGCCCAGAGGTTATGACTGCTGAAAGCAAACTGCCCATCAATGGTCTGGAGCTTGCATCTGTGAGGAACATCGCCGGGGCTTTTTTGCCCCATGGGACCACAGCTGTTTCAGACTCTGAGTAGACTTACTGTCAGGTTGTCCTTGGTGTCACAGGCTGAGATACTTTTAGGTACGGTGTTTGTCTTTGCCGCCTTGATCCTGTGGAATAAGAGATTGATATGTTATTCCCTTCTCTCCGCTGCTCTCCAAGCCTACTGCTTGGCTTTATGAAAAGTTTATTCCAGTGAGACAGGTGCTTATCTGGAGGTGGATGTGTTTCGTCCCTTTTAGAAAGTCATCCTCAATGCTAGATCATTTCTTTGAGCAGAAAGTGTAAGTTACCATCAACCTGAACTCTGCAGCAATTTGTTAGCAGTTCCTAGTGTGAGTGCCTTTAGTTTCATCACACCTCGCTCTAAGCTCATCAGAGATCTGGTATGAGATTTCTTCTGCTTAGAGATCGCACATGGGAGTGAAGCACGGAGTTTGCTGACGAACTCCGTCATACTTCTCTCTGAAAGAAGCTTTCTTGGTTTGCATACTTCTGCTAGAAAAGTAGATGAGGTTAAGTCACTTTAGGTTACTATGCTGTGGTTTTGGGTATTTATTTTTTTTTTTAAGATTTCCTTTAAGAGCCATTCTCATCTGCTTCCTAAGGCAGTGAAGGAGTTTTATTAGAGCCATGAGAACTTACCTGGTTTTTATATGTAGGTGCTAAGTGTCTGAAGGGCAGTGTCACTATGAACTGTGGATATATTGGTTTTACTTTACACCAGAACAGGGACTTACAGTAGTCACAAACATGGTTTTCATTGCAGAGTAATTCAGATACGTAGCTGTCTTTCTGCAGACACTTTCAAATGGAGTTGTTATACCCCATTACAAACCTGCGGTGGTAGGGCTGATTTGATGACCAGGATATGCTCTGGCCGCAGCTTAAGTTACACAGCTTCCCTAAAAGAACTGCATGAGTAAATTAATCTTTACACCTATGTTTAGCACAAAGTAAGAGCGGAGCCTGACAAAAGGAAGCAAGTATTGAGTGCTGGTGTAATTTTGCAACACGGTTACTCAAGTGACCATGGATATCTTAATTTGGCATTTAAACTTAGTTATGGGTTCTTTGCTCTGCCTTGCAGAGGTGTTGTAAAAGTTCTGTGGAATATCTACTGTTGGCTTTCTATTTTATAAATGTGCCTATACACCTGTATTGAATGACCGACAAGATAATAAATTTGTCATAAAGGGAATCAAGTAAGAAGTAGCATGGAGCTATCTGTCCTGGTTTACCCCTTCATATCTCTATTTAAAACTGTAATTTTTTTTCAAACTTGCTGGTCATATATTATTGTGATGGTTGACAAATTGTGCAATTCCTTTAATTAGGATACTAACGTGGAAGCGATTTGTGATTGTTCTTATGTCTCCTGTTTTGTTTTGTTGCAGTTAGCAAGACGTGGAATGAAGGTGGCTCTAATCAGTAGGTCAAAAGAAAAACTGGACCAGGTTGCAAGTGAAATAAGTGAGTTGAAAACTTCTTCCCTAAACTTCACAGGCATGTTTATAAATAAATGTGACTGCACATGAATTGAAAAAGGTTTACTCTTGTGCACAGAGCAAATGTTACAGATGTAAGTGGTAAAGGCCTTGTAGATTAATTTTACAGGTGTTCATATGTAACTTCTGAGAAAAATAGAAATTAGTTCTGTAATAAGTACTTCTAAAACTGTGAGTCTTCCATAAGAACAGTTTACCAGTCAGACCAAAATGCCACCTATTCCCATAGTAGCTGTCTGAAATCATAATGAGGAGGAAAATGTGTAGCTGTTACTTCATCTGAATATTCCCTCGGCTTGAAGCAAGTTTCATTTCATGGGCTTCAGCCAGAAGGGTGGTTTCTTTGTAACTCAAAGATGTTGAAAACACAGTCTTTATGTTACTCATTGTATTACCAAGTATACAGATTTGTTGTGAGTAGCTTCCCTCTCCTCCCCCTTTTTTTGTTTTGTTTAGATAAACTACTCAAAGATCAGATTAGAGAGCTGGAAGCTTTTTTTGGGATGACGAGTGTGCATAGTCATAGGAATATAGGGAATGAGTTAATGTGTTTAAGAACCTGCATTGAGGGATTGTTTCTTCAGTAAGTGTATAGTAAAGCTGTAATGCAAAAATAAGGGAGCAACTGAAGTATTCCAATCACTAATATAAAATAGATATTTGTATGGGGTCAGTTAGAAAAAAGCTTCAAGTCTCGCGCTAAGGAATGATTTTCCAATCAAAAGTATAACCATAACTCACAAGAATTCCTCTTGTAATCTATATGTCTTTTATAAAGGCAGATTTCATGCAAGGTTATTAGTTTATGCAGAGTATGTCAAGATAAAGTGAGAAATGTAGCCTTGTGCGTAGAGGTTTTTGATAAGCAGGAGTAGGAGTTGTGTACTATAAAGCAGGTTTCTCAGCATTATGATGTTGTGTAAAGAAACCTTTAAGATTATGCTTCTGTCCTACCCTCCCTGCTCTTGCTTAGACTGTCCTAAAATGATTTTTATACATAATGCAGATAAATGTAAGATCTGCTCTCTTTCAGAGGTCTTTCGCTTGAGTTTGTTAAAAATGTTAATGAATTTATTAGTGACAGCGCTTTACTGTAAAGCATAATCTGTAAATCAAGCCTCAGCACACTGTCCTACACTGAGTTGTAAGGGGCTGCTTGGTGAATGTGAGGATGACTAGAAGACTCAAGGACTTCAGCTTGCTTAATGGTAACTGTTACACCGCTTTACTGAGAGACGGGGGGCATACAATTCTGTTGATGCAAATGCCTCTGCCTCTGATTTTTAGTGTCCAATGTAGGATGGCATTTGAAATTATTTTCTAGACAGAGAAGCCTTCCATTCTATGTGTGTGTTTAGGAGGTAGCGAGCATTCCTTCTTAGAGCAAAGATGGCATCAAGTCCTCTCTTCTGCTGGTTTGGCAGTAATTGGTATTGTTCATTAGCATCCTACATGTACAGATGTTGCTGCAGTGTCTGGATGTACCTGCGATACTCTCGTCAATAGAGTCACGGTGTAAATTAAACAGTACAGGTGTCGCGGCTCGGGCAACCTGCGTGAGTACTGAAGCTTATTGCAAATGCATAAAGAAGTTACAACAAGGTGGTCTTTTTGGTGCTTCACTGCAATAGCTGGATGGTAGTTTGCTGCATATGTGGGCGTATGCAGTCACGTTTCTTATTACGTCTTATTAGTCTTGCTAAGTAAAAGTGTAACTGATAGAAGCATCTACAAATAATCTTGTTCTGGAATCAAGCACTTGTGCGTGAAGCGAAAAACTTCCTGAAAGTGGTCATAGCCCTTTCTGTACCAGTCCGGAAATCTTTTCCTGCTTGGGAATTAAGCATGATGCTGATAAAACAGGTAAATGTACTGCTTTGAGCTTTCAGCACTTACATGATAGCTGCTGGGGGAGTTTTTCAGACTTAAAAAATAGGTACATGTAGAGCAGCCTGTAATACATAATTACTGTTAGGCCTCACCCAAACATTTTTCCGCTTTCTTTCCTAAACCATTCTGAAATGAGATGACTCATGTTGGGTTTTCAGAACACTTCTTTTGACAACACTGAGCTACTGAAATGTATACCTTGTTCACTGTGGCATATGCTGAAGGATAGTCTGCATAATCAAGCAAGCCTGAGTTGCACTTCCAGATCCTGCTGGGTTTTAGTTTTAGCTGGACAGAATTTTCTTGTGTTCAGGCTCATGTGGTCTCTGCAGTCTGTTATGTTGTCGTATACAAGGGAGTGACTTCGTTAGAGCTAAGGCTGTAGCTACTTGAGTGCTTCCCTTACAGGCTCCTAAGGCAGCTTTAAACTTCTTTATGGTGATCCTGCAATTGTTCTTCAAATACAGGTGAGCTTGCTCATCTTGAGTAGTGACCCTTAATTACTTTAAGGAAGAATGGCTGTTTGACTAATTCCAGTTCTTTGAATTGTGCGTGTTTTCTGTTCCTCCGTTGTTTCCACTGATCAGAGTTCTGCTCATCCTAGTGAACAGTTAAGTGCCCTCTGCTGCAAATAACAAGAGGGGTTTTGAGGATCAGGTGTGTTCATTCTATTCAGAAGAATCTTTTCCTGTGCTCTGAGGATATACTTACATTAGGAGTGATATCTACGTACAAAATGCAAGTTGCATAACCACTGTCACAAGGGAAGTACTGATAGGTCTTTCTGAATGTTAAATGCCAACTGACCTGGATCTGATATCTTTGTGTGCGCGCACACGCACATTAAGCCAGCTGTACTGATGTTACAAGAAAGCTAGAGATTCTGAACTTACGGCTCAGTTTGAGCAATGAAAATGAGTGGATTAATTACAAGTAGTTGAAGACTTCAGAAGACTTTCCAGTGTGTCTTCAAACATGTTGTAAAGTTGAATTTGCAGGATAATTAGGTGCCATAGGATTTGCTGCAAAAGGAAATTCTGCTTTATGTTCCCTAAGAAATAGGGCATAGGCCACAGACTGAAGAAGAAAAAAATTGAAATTTCCTCTTAGATGACTATGGACCACGTTTGTATGGAATTACATAGGTTTTATGGAAACAGATGTCATCTTTTAATCAAGTTTTCATACACAAACACTAACTAGTAGGGGCACTATACAAAATCCTTGGTCTAGTTTAGTTCACACTACGTTGGTGTTACAATATCTTTTTTAAAGTATCAATTCTATTACATTGTTAACTACTCTCAGGGGTTCAGGAAAGCTCAGAAAGAAAACTTTTCTGTGAATGGAGACAATCCTTTGAACGCCATGTAACGTGATGTTTCCCTGATTTACTGTATTTAATAGTGAATATGGTCCAGGACATCTCGGGTGCACTGTGCCAGCAGTTGGTTCAAGAGCTATGGATTTGCAAGCAGAAAAGCTTCACTTTTGGCACTGTTGGTGAAAGGGATGTTCTGAGCAGACTTGAGAAGAACTTTGCTGTAGGAACTCATTTGCTAGGGGCTGCAGTATGAAGAATGTGGTGAAAACTAGTCAAGCAGGGAAAATGCTTTAAAGAGAGCTTGCCTGTAGGGAAATTGTCAAAAGAAGGATTTGGTGTTGGTGTGCATTATTAGCTGGTGGCTTCACAGGACAGGTGGTGCAGTCGTGCATGAGCTGTGGGAGGCAAGAACAAACAGTTGTAGCTAAATAGTGTTCCTACTTGCGAGTGTAAGTACCTACCTACTTGTAGGCAAGTGCATATAAAGGTAACACAGGAGATTTTGAGTATCAGTTACTATATAATTCAAAACTTTTTTTAAGTAAATTCCCATTTCATAGAACCATAGGGTTGGAAGGGACCTCTGGAGATCATCTAGTCCAACCCCCTGCCAGAGCAGGGTCACGTAGGGCAGGTTGCACAGGAACGCGTCCAGGCAGGTTTTGAATGTCTCCAGAGACGGAGACTCCACCACCTCCCTGGGCAGCCTGTTCCAGTGCTCTGCCACCCTCAAAGTAAAGAAGTTTTTCCTTACATTTAGACGCAATTTCCTGTGTTCCAGTTTGTGCCCATTACCTCTTGTCCTGTTGCCGGGCACCACTGAAAAGAGCCTGCCCCATCCTCCTGACACCCA
>VWZL01003288.1:278481-294973 GCA_013396915.1 Stercorarius parasiticus
TGATGAATATATTGAAGAGGACTGGAGCCAGTACTGACCCCTGGGGAACACCACTCGTCACTGACCTCCAACTAGACTCTGTGCCCCTAATCACAACCTTCTGAGCTCTGTCTTTCAACCAGTTATCTATCCACCTTACTGTCCATTCATCTAACCCACTCTTCCTAAGCTTCCCTATGCGGATGCTGTGGGAGACCGTCTTGAACGCCTTGCTTAAGTCAAGGTAGACCACATCTACCGCCCTCCCCTCATCTATCCATCCAGGCATGCCATCATAGAAGGCTATCAGATTAGTCAGACATGACTTCCCCTTGGTGAATCCATGTTGAGTACTTCTGATAGCTTTCTCTTCCTCCACATGCCTTGAGATGACGCCCAGAGCGAGCTGTTCCATCATCTTTCCAGGGATGGAGGTGAGGCTGACCGGCCTGTAGTCCCCCGGCTCCTCCTTCTTGCCTTTTTTGAAGACTGGAGTCTTCTGGTTGGTGGTTGTTAGTGCTACATACACCCAGGAGATAATATTGGCTCCTAGGAAATTGTTTGGATTGAAATAATCAAAACTCTTCAAATGTGTTCTCACACATGATGGTTTAACTGGAATACGTTGTCTTTTAAGCCTTTAATACTGTTTAAGAACTAGCATTCCAAACTTTGTTTCTGCTACGTCTTTCTTTAAGAAAATACCGGTTTTTGCAATTAAAATCTGTGTGGCTGACTCTTTACTTCCAATAAGTTTCCTGAGCTCAGTGTGTAGTGTTCCTGAAGTTGCTTGGTTGGTACTTTCATCTTGAGCTACTCTCTAGCCCTAAGATTTCAGGTACATCGTGAACTGACAGCCGTCACGTTTAGACTTGGGATCTATCGCGTTCTCACTCCTCTCTGGCATGATTTGTGAGTACAAGAAAGGAATGGGATGTGGTGCCAAAACCAGAAACGTTCCTTTTCAGTTTCTTAGGTGGGTTTTACCACTTTCTTCTGCTTTCTTGGTAAAAACATAGCAGGAGGTATTCTGGAGCAGACCTGATGCTGACCAAGGTTCTCATGCCTCAGCTGTTACCGTGACCTACTGCTACAAATGGCCAATGCCCCCCATGGCAAATCTGAGCACTTTGGCCCTTAATCTCTGCCCTGGCATTTGCATTCTTCCCCACCCCCAGCAATGCCCCAGTAAATCTTGGAGTTGGCAGGTAGGAAAACTTGCATTTAATAGAGGAGGCTGAAATGCAGACAAACTCTGTGAGTAAGGGGACATCATCTTCTTACTTTTCTTGCACAGAAATGACAAGGTTCACTTTCCTGAGCTTAACTTGAAGACTAACTGAATCCGGCAGTTATTTTGACCTTTTGTGATCTATTTCAAGGTAAATTAATGTGTTTGCAGCTTTCCATCATCTGAGCCAGGTTCAGCTTGACATACTTGAAATCCCCGTATATTTCTTGGACTTGACAAAATGGCTTCAAATATTTTGAACTTGTTTTGATGCACTGAAGTCACCTTTCACATAAAGCTGTAGCGTAAGGGTCTTTGATCCAAAATGAGCTCTTGGTTTTCATCTCTGAATAAAGTTTCCCTTGGATGAAGTGAAGAAAGTTCCCATGGTTTTGCCTTGAATGGTGTCAGCCACTTACTAAATGAGCAGTTGTCAGACACTGTAGAGACCTGACAGAGGATTCAAGCAAGATTAATTTTTATTAATTTGTCAATAAATGGAATAGATGAACCCCAAATACAATCAATAGAGAATGTAAAAGACACAGAGCAATTGGGAAGGAAGCTTTTTTAACTTTTTCTTTTTTTCTTTAAGAAGCATCCTGCTTCTGTGGTTTGGGTGTTTTTTTTTTCCCCCCTCTTAGTCCCTTTTTTTTTTATCAGCTTCTCTTGCATTTTCTAAGTGAAGTTTTGCCTGGATTAATTTGAAGAAACTGAGCAGAATGCTTAGAGAGAAACACTTGACAGATGTCCTGCAAGCTACAGGATGCAGTCCTAGGACTACTTGACCCTTCAGGAGAAATTTAAGGCAGCAACAAGGTAGTACGAGCCACGAGGAAAACGTTGTACAGGTGACTAGTGGCATCCTTGCAAAAGGACTCTGTTTACGTATCATCTGTTAGCATATGGAGTAACAGACAACTTTGTCCTAGTTGCTTTTAAGGTTGAAAACCAGTTTAAGAAAGTTTAGCCATCGGTGTCATGGATTACACATAGCAGTAAGTGATCTGGCAAGTTCTAGCCGATGGTGCTTTTTCACAGCTGGCGAAACTGAGTTACCCTCTTGCAGAAAGAAGGATTGGACGCATGCTTGCGGTGAACTTCACTGCCAGAGGTCTTCTACGCAGTATTTGTTGTGTTGGTAGTTTGTAAACCCATCAAGCCTGGGAGAAGAAATGCGTAAGGTTATTTAAATAGGAATTAGGTGCTTTGGGTTTCCTCTTCTGAATATAAACCACGGCAGAAGTAGCCCCTTCCACACCTCTGATGCTCTGTATATTGTGTTTATAGGTTCAGGACTAACCCTGGGACCTAATGGTGTCTTCAGTCTTAATGTTTTACACACTAGGTAATTGGATCAATGAGGCAGATGACTTTTGAAACCCGGGCTGAAGAACCAGGCATTAGTCATCCCTGCAAACATTCAGGGCCACTGCTGCCTCCCCCTGGCAGTAGCTGGGTGGGGGAATAGGCTGCATTTTCTTTAATACACAGAAACTTAATGCCTGTCTCTGCTAACAACCTATTTGTAACATAAGCTGTTGTGGATGCCAAAACCAAGAGCCCTTCTGCTAGTCACTGGGCCATTAAACACCTTCTGTTAACACAAAACGTGTAATATATTGCTTATTGCTTTCAGTGTAAAATAAACTGAATATTACATGAAAAATGAGTATTGGATTGTTTTCGCTGAGTGAAAGTCTGTTTTGCAAATCTGGTTTAAGGCAATTGGTGGAAGCTCTATTGCTGAGACCTAAAATTAGACCTTTTAAGAGGCTCTACAGGGAGCGGTCTCTCTGGCACAAGGAGAGGACTGGATGATGCAAACAGTGCTGTCTTCCTTATACAACTTCATTCTGTGAATGCATATTTTAGTCTCTTGTCACTTTTTTAGCAGGTTGAGTTCCATTACACCAAGTTCTTATCTGTCAAAGCTGTAAAAATCCCCAATAGATTTCTCTGCTGAGGAAACGGTAATAATCGCTTTTATGTTTTTTCAGGAATATGTTGTGGTGAGGAAAATCATTAATGGTAGTTAGTAGCTCTTCATAGAGAAAGGAAACTCTGGTTTGCTTTTCACAACAAATTCTTTAGGAAAAAAATTCCATGAATATGAAAAATAAACAATTTTTAAAATGGTGTGACTGATGGATACAAGTATGCTTGCTGTGTAACTTAAACATGCGCAACCCTTCCAGTGTATACTACTTTGTGCATCATATGTGGACTAATTAACAATGTATTTTCCCTTACAAGTGACATTTTGTAGAACCCTGAAAACTGTGCTTTTAAATGTCTGTCTTTTGGCTACAGTAAATAGTTTCATCTGCATTCAGCATCCACAGAAAAGTATCTGGGACATAAAAAATAATGGTGAATTAGCCTAGAAGCTTGTTTCACTTTTAAAATGTGTTTTAATTCATGTAGAGTGAGTGATTTAAATGTCTTGAAACTGACTTGAGAGTAAGGGCACAATTTTTTGTTAATCCATACTATGATACCTTTCAATCTCTGTAAGCAACTCTTAAATTCTTCTTCTTCTAGTCACTCTGGAATTCACTCCGTTTAGCTTAAATCTGAAAAAAAAAAAGTTTTTTTAATCATTACTGTTCTAGTAATTATAGAGCTGGAGAACTTAGACTTGTATTTTCAAAATGTGATGAAATATTTGTGTTTACATGTATATACATATCATGTGTACACATTGTCGCAGTCAGGCAATAATAATGATGTTAAGGAAAACTAAATGTTAGAGGAAATATTAGGTGTAAGTCCATATGCCCTTCGTAAAATGAGTTAGTAAACTAAAAATAGCTTGCTTCATGCTATGTAAAAACCACTATCACCAATGAATATGAAAAAAAGCCTTGGTGGGGGGGGCAGGGGGTTGAAAATAATGCCAGGAAAGAAGAGAGAAGAAAGGGGAGTTTGGGATGCTGCCTATCCCACGATACTAACCTTCCCACACCTCACACTGCCCTTCTCTCTGAAACAGCTGGGGATTGTGTTCTATCAAACTTTGCGCGTCTTCAACCGTAGTGGATATTTTGAGGTGTCGATGGGGAAAACCACACAAGGGCAAAACAATGCTGTTCTTGGAAGGCAGGGCTCCGCACCTGCAGGAGGACACCTGCAGGAGTCACCCAGGCAGTGTCTGTGGGGGTCTCTCATGCCCAGCCCCTCTGTGGTGTAGGGGTGGTGGGGGTGCGTGGGGAGCATCAAAATCCATGCTTGCCTTACTGCCTGAAATAACGTTGGCATTTGGAAACATTGCCATGACTTGACTGTGCAGCCCCCCTGGCTGTCAGCCTCTGCAGCTGTTTTTTACAGGCTGCTTGATTTTGTGTTTTTAGTTAGCTTTGTAATTAGGACAAGCTTGATTTAGGAAAGCTTACAACGTTGAGCATAATATTTGGGTGAATGGGCTTGTTGATTGATCCTGTGTGTTGCTAAGAATGTTTTTCTGACTTGGTAAGTGTATCTTAGAAGCTGTAATATGTTTTGACGTAATGGGAGTCGGAGAGGAGCAAATGGAGGCAAGTATTAATAAAGTGTGTTTTCTTCCGATGTTTTCTAGTAACAGTACTGCTTATATATGTTAAAAACTTAAATGTCCCCCGTGGCTCAAGGTTTTGTGGACTTTGGCTTGGAGATCCATCTTCTGCTGCATTGTCTTTGAAAGCTGAGAAGTGAGGAATTAACTCATGTATGCGTATATATATTGAAACTTGAAGCTGCTTAACAGAACTCTAACATTTTAAATAAAGTCTGGCGTTTTTTATCCATTCTACACTTAATATATGATGAAATTTTTAAAATATTCACTATTTTAAAGGAAGCTGTATCTATGAAATTACATGTGCAACTCATGCACTGTGTAAGGAATTCCCTGTCAGAGTTGCATGTGTAGTTGAATGAAAGGAATCTCAACCTATTCCTTAGTGCTTGACTGCATGTGCATACACATGTGCTCTTAAAAATGTGTTGAAATTTAGCGAGTTCTGTTAAATTCTAGGCAGGCGTCTCATTATGCTATGCAGAAACTGGTACAGTATAGAATCCCTACCTGGAGACTGCTTTTGCAAGCCAGGTGCAAGCAGAGCTTTCTTTTAGCTACAACTCACTTCGCCTTTTGTAATTCCTTAGTTTACCAGTACTCTGCTTCAGAGTTTTATAGAAAAGTGTTTAACTTGCGTATCGTAATAAAAATCCTACTGTATCTGTTGCTGCGTATCTGCTCCCCTTCTGAAGGCACGTGTTCTCTTGCGCGGGGTTTCTGCTGTGCAGCATCCCTCCGGAGGAGGGTTCAGCGCTGACCCTCCCTTATCTTCTGTGCTGCTCTCCAGGCCCCCCTCTCTTTTGTTCCCTTTTTCCGCAGAAATGAGAAGCGTGATCTGTTATTTGGGAAAAGGACTGATACAGCGACACGAATGGGAACTCTCATCCCCTCAGAAAGGCTAGCCTTTTAGGTGTTCAGTTTCTCTACGGACTTGGTAATCAAACCATAAATAAAATGCATGTGGCAAAAGAGTCCAGAGTTTTTGCTCTACATTGCCTTTTCTCCTTCTGTTACCAGTGCTACTGAGATCTGATTCCTGAAGGGTTTCTGCTCTTTTCTCCTAATAACTGTCCATATGCTCCTCTGGTAATTTTGTATTTCATTGTGACTGAGTTTGGGGTGGGGAGAGAGGTTTGTATCTCATTTTACATTTCTTTCTCAATATCTTGGACTTCATTGAGCAACTTAGAACTGTAATTAACAGCTGGCCTCTATTCCGCTGAAAGGCAATGCTCGTTCCTTGCTTTCTTAAGTCCCTACAAATGATCAGAAAAAGCTAGCTCTTGTTATACCCAGCCAACTTTAACGTGCTTCTAGGTGGTGAATACTATCAGTGCGTAATAACAATCTGCCATCACCAGTCTCAAAGTATTTTGTCCTTCTGGAAAACAGATTCCAGCCATACGTGACACTCGGTGTGCTACTTCTGTGAGCTCTGAGAGTCCCAAATTGCATACATTCCCAAAATGGATGGCTCTCCCTTAAAAAAAAAAAAAAACAAACAAAAAAACAAAAAACAAAACCACCACTGACTTTGTAGAGCTATCTACAGCCACTGTGTTGTCTTAAGTTCTTCTTCATCTCTGCCCTGCATAGATACAGTACTAAAAAGCAGAAGGTTTTCATGTTTTGCTTTCATCTCTGAGCCAGCCTTTTACACTTTATTGAAAGGTTACAAACTCTCTGACTCTCTGGGGCCTGGGTACTGCATTAGGGTGAGTTTTGCCACTCTGTGATACTGGAAAGATGCCGTCTTTATTTGTGGATGTAGTTGGGTCTCCTTACTTAAACAAATTTTTCCCCTCCCGCATGATGAAGAGCGGAGAGATATTTTTCCTCCTGCTTCGCTTACATCTCTGGCCATCCTGTAGCTAAAGACCAAGTGAGACTTCTTTTATGTTTTTGCAAGCAGTTGCTTTATATGTGTGTGTGTGTGTGTGTCAATATTTATATGAGGCTTTGAATGTGAAGCGATGACATGCTTCAGTTCTAGCAAGAGGTTTTTAATATACTTTTCCCTGAGCTTGAAATAACTGTTCCCAATACCTGCTTACAATGTGGGCCTCGTATCCGGAACCTCTCTCTTGCAAAGTTGACTGCATTTGTTTCAACATACTCAGTACAAATTCAAGCTGCTGTAGACAACTGCTTTGAAACAGATGGTGCAAGTACTAACGTACTAGTAAAAAGAAAAATGTCTAGTTTTCCAGTTTCCCAGCCAGACTTTCTGCCGCAGACCCCTTTAACGCTGACACAGCTTGGTTTACCTGACAGAAACTGCTTCTCCTGACCACCAGGCCGGTGTCTGTTTGCTTTTGCATCTGAGTATGAAAAGTTACTCCTCTGGGGGAACCTTCTTCCAAGCCCAGTTTGTCTGTGTCTGAAAACTTCAATTCCTTAGCTTTTTCTTAGCCTGTCAACCAAGATTTCAGTTTAGAGGGGCTGCTGCTTTGAATTACTGCTGCTTTGAATTACTTTCAAGCTTTCAAAAAAAAAAAAAAAAAATTGAAGATGCTTACCTCCTAGCCACTTTACAATACTTTATTAGTCTTTATTTAGGATGTAGCTCACTGTAGTTTCTAGCTTTCCACTTTTTTTTTTTTAATTCCAGTGTGATCCTTTTTTCTGTTGTTCTAAGTAATGCAGTGCTATTTTGCACCTGAATCTTTTTAGTAGCAAAGGTGTGCCCTAGTTTGCCCGATCACTTAGATTAGTGTTTTCCTTGTATAACAAGACACTGGATACATTTCCTCTCTCTGGCCTTTGGAGTTAATTAAGCTTTTGCTTCACCTAGTGAGGCTGTAACTAATCATCTTATAGATGAGAACTCATTGCGTCTTTTCGGCTGTTTCTCGGGAGGGTGCTGGTGTGCCTTCTGCCACTGAGTTGCCTTTCTCTACCTTTCTGTCTTCAGTCCTCTGCTGCCTCGGTCGTGCGTGCTCCCTGCCTGCTGCAGTGTGAGGTTTCCAGCTCCACCAGTCTGTCTCCCTTCAGTATTTCCCCCCTGCCCCATCCACCTCCCCCACAGTGCTGCAGCATCGCTCACTTGTGATCCTGCTGGCTTCCAACTAACTTCATTTGGCTTCTGGAACCACTTGTTTCCATCCTCAGGTAGAACTGGGGGTCTCCTCTGGGCCTCTTGGGCTTAATCTGCTCTTTAGCAGCCTTCATTCTTGCATTTGCAAGTAAACAGTAACGTCACATCTGTGTAAGAGTAGATATTATTTTCCTGTGAACTCTTGGGGACTTAAATCTTGTATGAATACACGAGTATCCTTTTAATAAACATCCTGAACTTGATAATTTAGTTTCTGATTTTAAAATGTCAAACTGAGTCTAATAAAGTTCGTTAGCAAGAACTTCCATGAACATTAGACAACGTCTGTATAAAAACTAAAAAACAGTTTAGGAAGACAATTGACATCTGCACATACAATACGATGCATCATTTCTTTTCAAAGCATGAATGTATTTAAAAGTTTATCATAGTGGAGGCCCCTTAGAAGGAAGGTGTAGGATAGAAGTGGCTTTTGTTTTTGCTGTCTCCATTCCACTTTCCTTGTCCTTGTGAAATTCAATAAGGTAAGATTTGTAAAAGCTGAAAGGGGCAGGTTCAAATTCTGAAATATCTAGAAGATGCATAGGAGCAGTCCGACATGCATAGGAAACTGAAAAGACGGACATGAAAACAAGTAAATGTTAACATCTTCATGTCCTCTGGCTCAAAATTGAAAAGTAATGAAAGTAAGTTACCTCTTCAACATTAGCAACCAAATGTTGGTGCCGTATCAACCAATACATAGTGACAGGAATGAGAAAGAAAAAAAAAAACCAAAACAAACAAACAAAAACAAAACAAAAAAAACCCCAGCCCACATTGTTATGAGGTATGACTGAGGAAGAGGAGATGGCAGTTCAAAATATGAGATGGAGCAATCGGAATGGATTGAATTGGAAATTTGGTCAGTTCTGCTCTTGGCAGGTTCAAAAGCGAAAAACGTGGCAGCAGTGAGGTGGTGTGGGTGCTGGCAACGTGTAAGGATTTGTAGTGATTGGGCAGACAGCTGTAGGAAGAGTTGGCTGAAGACCATCAGGGTGGACATACTGAGCTCGGGAAGTTTCTGAGCAACAAACCATTGGAGCTTGCAATAATAAATTGAGGAAACATTATGTACTTTTCCTTATTCTTTATAACATTTTCCTCTGCCACAGAATACCAAATACTTGCATAGATGGACCTCTGGACAGACCTGGAATGATGGCTTAAATCTTTTTATGCTTATTTTGAATAGTGGTACCTAACCAAGTTTGAGACGCTATTTGGAGTCCTCTTCTGTGGATACCAAAGATTGCGTTTTTTTCAAGGGACTGCCAGTAAAAGTGTTTGTATTTCTGATGGTGTGTATGTGAAGAACGTCGTTAAATAGCTTATTTGTTTCCAGACCGTCTCATCCTGTATTGTGTGGGAATGCATAGAATGGGAACATGGCTCAGGAGGTCAGTTCTTCTTCACCACCTGTGGAAAAAGTGATGCTTTTTTCAGTTATGTTCCCCTTCTAATGGGGGGTTTTGTTTTTTTTCTTTTAGTGTCTTTGCTTGTACGACAACTGTTTTTCTATAGGTATTGGTTTGGGACATGCCTATGCCTCTGCAGTCCGACTGTGTTCTTGGGTTGCTATCTGGATCTCCAAAAGAATCCATCCCAATATCTCCTACAAGAGTTCGCTTTGCCTTTTGTTCTTGTACCATCCTGCTCTATCACCATTATGACTATTGGTTCATTCAGCCTTCCCACAGCTGTGAAGATGTTTTGTTGAGGCTTTGTTTATGGTCAACAATTTATTTTTCAAATGATGGTATGGTTGTAGAAGATCATGTCTGCTTTTATTAGATTACCAGGATACTGTTGTGCATAGTTAGTCTCTTGCTAAATTCCCAGAAGTCTTTGCTAAGGTCAAACCGGCCCTGTAAATTAACTGGACGTGTGAAAGTTTAGGTTAAAACTTATCTGTAGGGTCAATACTGATCTTAACTGAGATTTTTAGTAAATGAGATGATTAAAACACTGGTGTGTCAGAGTTGAGAAACATGAAGGTGGTCTGCTGAACTTCCTTTCCCATCCTTGAAACCTTATGGGTAGGTGACGGCTGACAGCTGCACAGCTATTGGTAATGTGGTGGTGTAATATTCAGTCCCACGCTAAGAAGCATTTGAAATACCAGTTCCAAAGACAAAACATCAGATTCGCATTTCAATATATCATCAGGAATGCTGGACACACTGGTAGATAGTATTAGCACTTTCAGATTCTCTAGCTGCTGACTGCAAAAACTGGCTGATGGCCTTCTTTAGCTCCCTGTGCCTCCTGAGTTCCTCACAGTCTGCAAGCCAAAGGCTCCATTGAGGAGGTTCAGGTTTTCTCTTCTTGGACAGCAAGAGCCTGCTAGAATCCTGGATTAGGACACAGCACACTTGCTTCTTTCTCTATTACACTACATCTCAGAGTCTTTTTGGCAGATAAAACAAGGGTGTGTGCTACTCTCTCTTCTAGCCCATCTGTTTCAGAACACCTTAATCCTTCTTAAGATCAAGGAAATTCCCTTTTCCGTTGTTCATGCAGAGCACCCCTGTTCTGCACCTTGTGCTCTGACTACTAGGACGACCTTACGCAGAAGTGACTTAATGCTATTGGCGTCATTGTTTGACATGGAACCGTCTGATCATGTGTATCTCCTAGTCTTCTCTGATGTAGTGGATCATCCCACCTACCGTGGGTTCTGGGAGAGAATATGGGGTGCGCAGAAGTTACAGGATACCTGAACACTGGTGTGAAATGGGAAGGGAAGGTTTGGTCAGTGGGTGGCATCTGCTGGGGCAAGACAGTCTGACATGTTTGCAGTGAGCAACCACACAAAGACTGTGTCCTCTGCCCATACCGGTAGGCAGTCTTCTACTTTTCACAGGTTTTTTACATACTGTACTACCCACCCTATGTCCACAAAGGGTGCTGCATCTTTTCATAGGTGTATTGCTTAACTACTTTAAATGTAATGTCTCTTTGCTAGTTTTCTAAAGGTTCGAACAACGGTCTTATATGAACAGTGGTGTGAGGGCTTTTTATTTTTGTTCTATTTGTAGTATTAGGTCTTCAGGTGTTTTTTTCTTACCTCAGTAAGTAGCCCTGTGGTGATTTCAAAAGGCTTCAAAGGTAGATTGGTAACAGTCCTAATGAAGAGTGTTTAGTACAAAAAGGCCAGTACCAACTGAGCAAATGTGTGAGGACAGTGTTTGGGTCCTTCAAACAACTCGCGTTTCATGAGGCATCTGAGTGGCAGTGAAGACAGCTGCAGATCCCACAAAACAGTTAAAGATGGCATGTGTGCAGAAGTGTGCGACTCGGGCTTTGCCTGCCCGGTCCACTTGCACGTATTCAATGTGCCTCTAACGCTGCCTTTAATTCAGTGTCCTGTAAGAACTTGAATGTGCATGCTAAATATTAGAACAGCTGTGTTCAAAAATAGACTGTTTCTACCCCCCCAAACGTTGAACTTGATTTTCTTCTGACGCGATCACAAGACTGCTGCTGCACTAGGGGCTTAATGCTATTTACGTCGTCATTTGACATAGCAACATCTCTCAGGGGATTTTTAAACAATGCAGCTGTTCAGGAGAGATGAAGAGGTTGAGGGTGGGGAGGGGGGAAAAGGAGGAGAAATAATTTCATCTGCCATTAGGGTTATTGTGGGAGGGAGGGGAGGCAGCCAGCAAACCAGCGAGTTCAGGAGATTCATGATTCTGCATGAATGGACGGCAGGATCATGGGAGTCGCGGCTTTCCCTTGAATGGGAAGGAGCATCATGGGAATCTGGCTGCTTCTAATCTTTTTGTGAATGATTCTTTTCCTTTTACATGGCACTGCTTTTATGAATGGCTCTGGGGGCAAAGTGCTGCAAAATCCTTCTCCAGCTGTATACAGGTTCCTTAAGGAGCACTGGGGTGGGACTCAGGTGCAGCAAAACTGAGATGCTGTGATATTAAGCTACTGTTCTGCTCTTTCGAAGTCTGAGAGAACATTGTGCTGATTTTAATTCAATGTAATTAATTGAGCTTGATGGAAGCAGAATTGCCTTTTATGTGAAGTATTTTTAATACTTGCTTTCTCTTTCTGTTTCAAAATGTAGTTGACTGCATGTATTTTTCCTGTTCTGTTAAGGATGGAGATGACAGCGTATCAGAACATTTTTTGGGATGATTAAACTTGAAGTTCTGCTCTTGTTCACCCACACGTTCCCTTTTTGATTTATGTTCAAAATACTAAATATTCAAAAAGTTTTCTGGCACCAGAAGTGAGAATGGAAACAGAGGGCAGTAAAGAATTGTTTTGCTTGGACTGAACCAATTTATTTACCATTTGGCTTAAGTTGGAAAAAAACGTTCTGCCCAAGTTGCACTTGAACACCATTGTGTATGTGCATTTTCCGATTTCTACATTTTTTTTTATTAGGTGCAAACCTGGATAACTTGTTTCCTTGCCATCTCCACCGTCCCTTACAAACAAAATGCTGAATCATTTAAGAATTTATGTTCTCACCAGAAGTACCTCAATGTCGCAAACTTCTTGTGCAGGTTATGTTAAAATGCAAAGATTCCTATTGCAGAGGCTGAAAACGTTAATGTGTGGTATTAGCTGCTTACCAGGATGTTTTCTAAAAACATAATGATTGATATATTCTTAATATCTCATAATTCAACTATTTTAAACTTTAACCTCTAAAAACATTTTTTTTTTCTCTAGAGGAGAATTACAAAGTGGAAACAAAAGTCATTGTGGCAGACTTTGGAGAGAGAGAAGATATTTACAGTAGAATCAAAGCGGGATTGGAAGGCCTGGAGATTGGTGTTTTAGGTTTGTATCTGATCTAAATCTTTCCTAGTGGTGTTTTGTCTTGACATGCCTACTAACTTTTTCCCATATTGAAGTTTATTGAAACCAATTCACAAAAGCTGATGTTTGCCTGACTAAAACCCTGTTGCTGCATGCGCAGTATGTTTTTTAACTTCCTGTTGATACACTGCATGAGATGGTGCCTGCACGTGTGCTTAGGTTACAGGAATTGTGATGCTTATTGAAGGTTTTCAATGTGTTAGTTTGCAATTGCTAAATGCTCTTTAGCTTGCGACTGCGTGCACAGTGACTTGACCTAACGCTGTCTTAAAACCGAAGCAAGCTCCACATACTTAGATTCAGCTTAGCAGTAGAGTCCTGTGGGAGAGCCATTAACTTTTAATTATGGAGCTGTTGAAATTTAATCATTACAATACACCATCAAGTAACGGGCTCCCGCTTCAAAAGTCTGAAGTGTGTTCTGGTCATGTTGGTTCTTTTGGTGGTAGCAACACAATATTACCCAAGTATGGTCTGGGATATTGCGGGAGTGTGGGTGGTGTGGTAGTCCTTGAAAAAACACGGTGATCCGTCCAGTTACTTTGTCAATTGTAGAACTAAGGTGATTTCAAGAAGGTGTTTATCGCAAGTTAAGAAGAGTTTAAACATAACAGCAGTCTACCTGGATCTTTTCTGAACGGTGGGGTAAAGTCAGTTTCTTACCAGTTTTCTGGTTCTTTCCTTGGAAGCACGTACACCTGTGCCTATCCTGTACTTCTACAGTTACTCAATATGGGGATGAGAGCCTGTGGTGGTTAAACATAAGGCATGAGATTTTATAAAGTCGCATGACTTGGACATCTGCTGGTATATGCCATTTGATAAACTGCTTCAATGCAAAATTAGTTTTACTAACCCCAAGTGCAGTAATTAGAGCTAGAATTTATTTTTTTTAAAAAAGCATATTTCAAAATAAACTTGTTACACACATGATGATATACTGTATGAACTTTGTCGCTAATAGATGGACCTTGTTGTATGATGTCTGCAAATAATCCCCAAGAAAATAGTGTACATAACTCAGTTAAAAAATAACATTAAAGGATAAAGCCCAGAATGTTCCCTGATCCTTCTCACAGATTTGAGTACATGCAACTTGTGACGTGCAATATTTAATTGCTATGAAAATTCAAATACCTCTGAGTAACTGCAACTGTCCACAATGTGTTTTGTGTAGAGTAGTTGTTGCAAACCTGTGGGTGCCGTGTTTCTTGTTTCTGATGGAAATAAGTTCCAAAGAAACTTTGAAGATTAAAATTAATGTCTGTTCTAATCTCTCCTGTCAAAATCAACTCAGGGAATGTAAGGCTTGCAAGCTGCCTGTCACGTAGCACTTGCTGCAAAATAGTGTATCACTTCAATGTCTCAAAACACCATCAGACCTTTTACTGTGTGAGGTATGCGTCCACACTGGAAGGGGTTCTATTATTTCTTAGGCTGTGATAAGGTTATGGTGACGCACAAAATCATGACAATCTGGCTCTCTGTAGTCTTGATCAAAGTGGATGCTGAAGCAGTGAATGTGTCTCAAATTTTGTATAAGCTTATTACAGGAAAACAAGCACGTTCCTCAGACAGAGCCCGGTTCTTGCTTTTATTTGCATGAGCACCTTGACTAAAAACATGGTAAAAATAGCAACTAAATGCTCTGGAGTTGTGTATTCTCTCGCTGAGTTCCTCCGTTTTTTTTGGTTTTTTTTTTTTTTCCTTGCAACCATTGCCAGTGCAGGTTTACAGAAATCTCTCTTCTAACTAATCACTAGCAGTTTTAGTAAATCTCATGCTTGGGCTTATCAGATTACATGATATCTAGGTTTTTTCTTTTCCCCAGATATAGCTGTATTAATAGAAACCACTTGCCGGTGTAATTTTTCAACACAGATGATGGCTACTCCAGAAAGACCGCATCTTAATTTATTTTTTTATGGCAATTAATTTCATACTTTAGTGCCCTATATTTCAATTTCTGTAGCATTTGTTGTAATCTGGAATATAGTTTTTGCTCATCTGCGTTTTTGATGTTTGTGTGAGGGGAAAACATGGCTTTAAATGAGAACAGCCATAAGGATTGAATTCTCAGGTTCCAGTATATTTTCTTCTTTCAGGTCTCATCTGGTATGGTAGGCGTGAGAGGCGTTGGTAGCACAGCACAGTTGCCAGTGATCGATGCTGATTATTTTTTAGCCTTATACTTAGAGACACGGGAGTCTCCACATACACTGCTCAAGATAGAGCTTCTGACTTTGTAGTTGCACAGAGTCTAACTAAAGTACTTACAGATTGAAATCCCTGTAAACTTCTTATTTGGAAGCTTCTTCTCACCCACGTACGAAGGCTAAAAGAGTTTGCATAATGTTTTGCTGTGTGTTCAAAACAGCGTCTGTCAGTGACTTCGAACATGTGCTAGCTACAGCAATATGTTAAACAAGCAGAGGTGGGAAATCTCTCTTTTGCTGTTCTTAAATCGCTGTGATTCTCGGCAGGCATTTTAGCTGGACAGTATCTTACCCTGTTGTTTTCCAGATTTCGATAGGTAAAATATGCCTGTACAAAGCGAAAACTAATTTTGTTAATGTTCTCTTCCACACCGCAGCGAAGTATGATCTGATAGAAAATGATTGCTGAAAGTGTAAGGGTACAAAGCTGGGGACACAGTGTGCAGTAAGGGGTGTGAATTTTGTGCTGCTGTCTCTGTAGCATGAATCACATGAATATTCTAAACTTGGAGAGAATAACAAGGTTAGTCCCCAAAAACCCTGCCACAGTTCATAGCCAAAATCCTTTCCAGAGAGATGGACTGAAAAATTGTTTATTTTAGGATGAAAAAAGGAAAAAATCTGGCTTGCTCTTGCAATAGCAAGATTAGACTTTCTTCCTTTTCAAAACTTTTCTCTCTTTCTAAACATAGCAAAAGTCTGCTGGGAATTTGCCCAGCTCCCTGTTCTCTTCAATTCCTGTATTTTTAAAGGTTATCTAGAAGTTAAAAATTTGAAACACACAACATGACTGGTGAACAAAGGGTTTCCATAAATACACAGAGATCTAGACGACACGAGCTGTCATTCAGGGGGATCTCTGAATGAAGTTTGTGCACTTCGCCAGAATCTCTCCTGCATGTTTCCTGCGTGTCCTGCATCCCTGTTGATACTTAAATATCTTTCAGGTTGGATGTTAAAATGATAGCTTTTGGCACAGGTGTAGGGGCTATTTTATTAAAAAAAAAAAAAAGGGCCTTTTGACAGCGTTTCTTCCCCCCTGTAGACTCCTGCCCTGGAGGGGCGCAGTGCTGTTGAGCATACATAGCACTTTGGGATTCTCTGGGGTGTTAAGACACTATATAAATGTAAAATGTTGCCACAGCAACCAAATGTCACACGATTCACTTGCGTAAGATGAACAACAGATACTTAGGAAACGGAGATCCCATTTGCTTGCTTTTTTTTTTTNTAGCGCTGCTGCGGGCGCGGCCGCCGCCGCCCGGCCTCTGCCGCCACCTGCCGACGGACCGACACACGCACCGACCGGCGACAGACCGAGACACGCACCGACGGACGGACGGACCCCCGCCCCGCTCCCGGCCGCCGGCCCGTCGCTTTCCCCCACCGGAATTGCGGGGCTGAGGCGGGTCACGGTGCCTGTCCCCAAGCCCAATGGGTGACCCCCAGCCCCCGGGACGCCCGGGGAAGGGAGCGACTGGCCGGAGAAATGTTGGGGAGACTTACCAGGACACTCCCTTGTATCTTATTTCACTTATTTAGCTATCAAAAAAAAAAAAAAA
>VWZL01003288.1:295302-327821 GCA_013396915.1 Stercorarius parasiticus
TAAGTTTGAAGCAGCTGAGGCTGCAGAGCGGCGTTGTTTTCTGACAGTGTTATAAGTTTTCCCCTACTTGTGTTGGGGAAAATGGATCTTGGTTTCATGTCTGAGAATAAAACCTTGCTAGTGTTGGGGGGGAAAAAACAATAATAGATTGGGTTTAAGTAATTAATACGTTGTCTCGGTTAATTCTAAACGCTGCCACGGGGGAAAGATTTTGCAGATGTAACGAGTCCCTGACTGGGCAGCGACAGTAAACCAGAAAGCCTTATTCTAAAGGCAGATAATGCCCGTGGAAAGGGGGGGCGCCGGGAGCTCGCCCCGCCGCCGCTGCCCCCCCAGTTTCACCGAACGTGCCCCTGCCGGGCACTGAGAGCGTTTCTTTGGCTCGAAACTCCCTTTCTGCGACTGCGCCTCCCTGTTGCAGCGATGTCGCTCGTACACTTCTGACATTTCTAAAAGAGGAAACGTTCTCCCCCTGCGCTGTGGAAGATGGATACAATGTGCAAAATATGCCAGCTTTTGAACAATTGGAGAATTAGCATTTACATGTCTAAAATGCCTTGCGTATTCACTCTCACGTTCCACTTGTGTGTGCACAAGTATATTTATCATAGAATCATAGAATGGTTAGAGTTGGAAGGGACCTTAAAGATCATCTAGTTCCAACCCCCCTGCCATGGGCAGGGACACCTCCCACTAGAGGAAATTACAGTTTACAGCTTAATATTTACAGTTAAGGAAGCTTGGCTAAAGGGGTTAGAATGTTTTAAATGCAATGTTTTAAGAGTATTACTTGAAAATTGTCATTAATCAGAGCACTAGAAATCAGAGGGCATCCAAGCAATCTAATTAAAACTTCATGCTTTCGTTTCAGTTAACAACGTGGGAATTTCATACGTTTATCCTGAATATTTTCTTGATGTTCCAGACCTGGATAAAGTAAGTGCTTTTGTAGCACCTTCTAGCATTCTCATTTTTAGCACTAAATGCTTAATGAATATGGCAAAAAGTATTTCGGTTTGGTTAAGGTACTCGCATAACAAGGTTTTCTGATTAGAATTAAGGGTTCAAAAAGTGAAGAGGTTTACATAAGCAAGTTAACACAATTCAGGTGATGGCTTTTTGTGTTGTTTTTGACTTACACTCGTCCCTCCTTCTTCATTTCATATTTCTATTTCAAACAGATGCTCTGGGGTCAGTATCTGAATTGCACTCCCATCCCTGGTCTCATCTGGCAGCTCTTCTTGAGCTGCTTTAGCTTGTGGGGAGGAGGTTCTTAAGTGACTGAAGGAAAGGGAGGGAAGCGACTTCATGAATGGAAGCTGCATATTCCATTGCACTGTTATGAAACTTAAATACGATAGTTCTAGGCGTTTTGTAACACAGGGACAATCTTGGTTGCATGAGTACTTTGAAAACTCTGACTATGAACACTTCCACCAGCGCGTGAATTTGTTTCCGAAACCCCAGTCACCAACTCTATTGATAAACATGTCTGGTTTTTGTTTCACCTTCAATTAAGCTTCATAATATTTATATCTGTTCATGTCTAAAATAGCAGAATTTATTAAAGTTCATATGTATTGCAAATAGTGTTAGGAAATGCAGTGTCAATGTGATACATCTGTGTTGTTCTTTATTGGTATGAGTCCCTAATCAGAGATAAAACGTGAACGAGAGCAATTTGCAGACTTTGCTTTGAAAGTCTGTCACTGCTCCTGATACTTAAGCAGGAAGGCAAGGAGTGAAGGTGATGTGTAAGTGTACGGATGAATTTACCCTGTCACTTATAACGCAGAGGGTGTGCAAATATTGATCAAGTAACTTGAAACACCAAAACCCAAAACTTTTGTTTTCTTGCAGACCATTGACAAAATGATCAACGTTAACATCATGGCTGTTTGTAAGGTAAGTGCCCTGTTACCAACACTTGTTCTTGATGTCTTAATTCAAAACCAGTATGCAATTAAAATTCAGTTGTCTGAAGCAAGCACTTTCACCTGTTGGGCCACAAGTTCATTTTTTCATCTTGGAGTAACCCAGAGGTTATGATTGTTTTATCAGACTGTTGTGGTGGTTGTGTGAAATATCACTTGTTGCAAAGATACCTATTAGCTGTTTAAAAGAGCAAGGTATGTACACAAAACAACACTTAATGCTTGTAATTTTAGTCCTTCTTGTAAATCATTTATTCTTTTCCCCCTGTATCTGTGTTTCGTGGGGTAGGCAACCTTTCTCTCTAAGGCTTTTTGTACACTGTAGTGACAAAGCACTTAAATATTTTCTGCAGAATATGAGCAAGAAAGAAAACCAAGTTCACAGACGTGTTCACTAACTTTTGAAGTAAAGTTATCTTCTCCTTTTGATATTAGACTGAAGCTTTTACTGGGAAGAAATCAACCTCGACTTCTGGCTAAAACATATGGCTGCTCCCTTGTTTATTAATATGAGGTCCATTCAAAAACCAGATTTTCATCCTGGCATTTCAAAGCTTAAAATGGGCAACAGTAACAGCGGTAACATGTGTCTTACACGACACAAATAGTTGACGTGAGTCCTGAAGAAACTCCCTGTGATTATATACTTACTGCTAAACCTTAACTTTCTCTTCTTATGCATAACAAAACCTGTATCTCCAGTAGCTGAGAGTTAACCTTTTGCCGCAAAGCCAAAATATTAGGTCTTTCAAAGTTGACTTGAAAGATCTGACTTTCTTGCAGCTGTTCTGATTAGGTTAAGTACTAAATTAATCTAGTATGGTGCTGTCGGGGAGTCTAAACTGTAGGTGTTTTGTTTCCATGTGAGGAGGCACAGAGCGTCTTAAAACAATGCTTCTGTAAGATTTTCACACCTTATGAAAACATAGGCAAACAGTGAAAATGCAACCCTTGTGTGACTGAATGGGATTGGCAATGTCAGCTTGCTGCTGCTAACTCTCTCCTTTTTGTGTGTGTTTTATTTGACGTCTTAGAACTGCTTGTTGCAAAGTTAGAAATGCTACAACAGCGAGTCCTCAGACATTTTCACCTGGAAAATTACTGCTAACCTGATGAGCACTGATTTTTAGTTGACCGAGGATTGTGGGCCCATGGTGTCCTGTTGCGCTCCTGCAAGATTTTCATCAGGGAAGTCAGTTATTAATGGGCATCTCTGAAAGTTTCTCTTATGGAAGTCATTTAGCAGACTTTTTTTTAATGTTAGCATGGCTACAGCGGGTGTAAATGTGAGGAAGTGTTGTAATGCAAAGACCTCTTAGCCAGAGATTAGTGTAATCAGTGGAGCGCTTCTGCTGAGGTGTGACATCTGTGCTGTGCCAGCAGAGGGAGTGCACTATTCAGTGATTAAAGAATTTGGGGTGTCAGTCTTCCTAGGAGCATTTTGTTAGAATAGAAAAGTTACAGGTGAACTACTTTAATACGTATTTCTGAAGATGGTTGGTTAGAATAATAGTTGAGGTCTACTTTAACTCGGTATATGCCTAAAAATCCAGAGATGCAGCCAGACTATATTGGTTTCCAGAATAAACTAGGGCTGTTTTGTGGCTTGAGTCTTTGTGTTTATGATCAGCAGTGGTCAACAATTTAACAAAATTCTCCTACAGTTTCTTGTAAACTTTGCATTGTGTCAGCCTCTTCACATTCTAACGTGGTTGTTTTCACACACATAAAAACTTAGTGAATATCTACTTGCTGTGTGTTAATAGTGTTTTTCTTGCCGTTTGAAAACTTTTTTCTTGAGTGTGAACAGCTCCTGCTACTGGGTATAATCAGAGTTTGAGCATAAGCTTCCAGGCTTGAAAATGTTTCCTCCTGCATGAGCCTGTTGTGTAATTAAACAGTAGGCATGCCAGATGCTTACTGTTTTGGGGAGAGGAGCAGATTAGAGATATGTACCATCTGTAAGTCATTTTTTCAGGAGAACCCATAGAACTAGAGAGTCATGGTAGGAAAAAGTAATTTCGGGAAAAGTCTGTATGTCCTTTCACTTAGGTTTTTGGGACATACTCCTATGAATATTTGCTTCAGTGTTTTAGGTTGATACCGTCTCTTATCCAGGGCTGTAAGTGCATTTAAAACAAATAAAATATTATCCCTTCTTGCCTGATTTAAAAACATGAAGTTTAGGATGGAAGAGAGCGCCAAGTTCTTAAGCAAGGAGGTGAAGGTCTGCTGAAAAAGTGAAGGTACAGGGGAGACAAAGCATGTTTTGCCGGTACCCATTCAGACTCTGCTCACAGTATCTCCAGATCTTTGTCAGAGGTATCGCATAACCTGTCTGCTGTTGTATTCTGGAGTGTTGCCATCCACTTCCTTGCCTTTGGGAGAGAACTTCCTCAGTGCCTTAAAAAGTATTTCCTGTCTTCTTGGTATTCTGAACCTTGTGCCATCAGCAACACCTCTGTTGGACACCATAACTCTTCTGGCACACATGTCAAATAACTTCATTTCAGTTCTGGCTGAAACACTCCTTAGGCTTGAGGTGGGAAAGTCAAAAGATATTCAGCACAGTTTGATTCTGCAGAAACGTTAAGGTGTGTTTTGTTGCCACAAGTGTAGGCAGTTTTGAAGGACAACGCTCATCCTTTACCTTTTGACCCATGTTTTTCTTTGGTAGGCAGCTCATTGGATTTCCTAGGGGATATGCAGCATGTAGGAAGGGGTGGTGGGCTGAGAGATACTTTTCCCAACCGTAAGGGATCTAATACTGTGAAGTTTTCCCTAGTGTTTGAGAACTTGTTTCCCATCAGAGCTTTTAAACATGTTTCTTTCCCAAATCCTATTCCATGCTGTCTGCCCCCCATCATGTCCTTAGAGCAGTGTTGGGTTAGGTCACCCATGAACCCCACAGTGATGCAATTTTGGGGCTCAATCAGTCTGGCATGAAGTACTGTGATTACTGTGATCTATCTTCACGGCACCCTGTGCACCACTGAAGGCAAGCTGCATAAAACTATGTAAAACTTATTGGAAATTTCACATCTTGTAAAATACTGGTTAAAAACCCCAACCAAACACCACCCTGCCCCCTGCCCGACCCCCACCACAGTAAGTTCTTTTTAAGCTCTCTGGAAAACATCGCATTTTTGTAGTGATGTGCAGTGCAGGAGTTACTCCATTTTTCATATAATATATAAAATAAGAAGTGCCTTGGGTCTTGATGATGCCATAAATAGAATGAAGAATTTTTGTCTTCGGTCTTTTCTCAGGAAACCTTGAGACTTAATGCAGCCGTATACAAGGATTGAGTTGACAGATACATGAGGAGGAAGACGGGGTAGTATGCAAAGTTTCATGGTTTCTGTCACAATCTCATCTCAAGCTTCTGGAGCGATTTAAAAAGCAGAACTTTTCTTTAATGATTGTTGGTGGCAGTTTAGGTAACATGGGTTTGCCATTATAACTTTTTGATGTCTCATTGCATATTGAGACGCAAACTAAACATATTTCTGACATTGAATAAAATAACAGGTCAAAAGTCCTGTTTTTTTTCACTAGCCAGCAAGTGTTGAAGAGACAAAATTATAATTGCTCTATATAGTTTTCATTTATAGTTCCTTTGTATCAACTGCATCTTCTTGTGTCAATTCACCTTTGTATGCTACATCCTTTGACTTCACCTGGAAAAACAGTTAAACTTGATTTGGCTGTTGGATTAATGTACTGAAAGCCAAGGACTTGCTGTCCAGTGGAAAAAGTGGGTAGGTAATGAGCATAACGAATAGTTTCCCATACTTCAGGGAGCCCTTCTTTCTCCTTTGGAAGCTGTGAGAGATACTTAGTATGTGAGGAAAAGCAAGTCTGTTATTTCTGTTTGCAGCATCGCAATATGCTAATTGCATTGGGAGTGAGGCATAAACTTGTGTTCTCTTGAAAAACGAGTAGGACTAAATAGTTGAGGGAGTGCTGGCTTAGCGGTTGATTAAGCAAGGAGCTGAATTGGTTTCCAAGCTATTATGTTGTGGGGGAATGTAAATTTTAGGCTTGCAGGCCAGGCTTCGGTTGGAAATTGGCATTAACGGAGGAAGGGGGAGAGTAAATTGCATATATGTATATGCCTTGGTGTCTGTGCTCATCTTCGCTTTGATCACCGTACTGATGTTTTCTACTGAGTGTCAAATACAAAGGGATAATAGGCCTACAAGATCGAGATTTTTTTATCATCACTGTATTTGAGAAGGTTAAGTCTTAATTTGCTTAAGACTTCAAAATATATAAATACTCTGTGTTGAACTGAGAGCTAGTGTCAGCTGCCCGCTTAATGGAAGAGGAGTGAGAGGTGAATTATACCAGGTTGTGAATCCCAGGCAGGACGAGGGAACAACTACAAAGTCTGAAACTCTGAGTTTAGGGGAAAAAAACAACCCCCAAAAAACTAACAAAACCCACAACAGATATAAAATTGAAAGGGGGAGAAGAAGGTAGAATACTTGAGAAAGCGGGGAAATACTCTTTTGCAAGACCTGTGCATAGAAAGAGGAAAAGCCTGGGGAGCAATGATCCTGAAAAGACAGTGGGAAATGACATCTCTCTCTCCCATGAGTGTTCAGATGGGCCAGTGCAGCCTAATACCCTGTCTGTAAAGGTACCTTAGCAGAAATCAGTTGACAGTTGCTTGTGCCCTGCTAGAACCCTGTGTTCATTTTTGTATTTGCCGTGTCTTGGGAGAGGATCACAGTGCGTGGAACACAATTCTGAGGGTAGTGGCAACACTGACTTGTGAAAAGAGATCACTCTGTGTGCGTGTATTCCAGTCTAGTCAAGAGGTGTCTTTACATTTATGTTCAAAGTCATCATCAAAGGGGGGGATGACGATTTAGCCAAGTACATAATACAAGTTTATAACAGAGAGGGACAGTTGCCAACGCTTGGAAGAGGAGCAAGTGTTCTGTGAAGGTGGTCATGAATATCATTGAGATGGTCCAGAGGGAGAAATTAGATGCTGCGGTTTCCCACCTTGCTGACTTTGAACCTGAGAGCATGATACACAGGAAGCTGGAACAAGGGAAATGTGGCTGTGATAAATACTTTTCAGCAATAATCAGGGAAGCGCTTGGGATTTTTCTTCGAAGGACAAGTCACTTGGGGAAATTTAGGAACTCCTGGAGTTCTGTGGCTTTTTGTAGATTAGGGGTCGAGATAAATACATATTCCACACCTTGAAAAGAGAAAGTTCAGCCTTATTTGAGTAGGCTTTTGCCTGTGTAAAGCCGAGGGGGGAGAAGAAGATGCTTACTTGGAGAGCTTTCCCTTGTAAACTGGACTCTGAAAGCTTGTGGCTCTAAATAGGGAAAACTTTCTCTCCTAAAATGTTGCTCAAAGGAAAGCCAGTGACAATGAAGGGGACTCGCGGCATGTTAAAATTGTAGTTCCTTTTGTATGTCCCATGCCCCTTTCTGGTCACCGACCTTGCCACGTGGGTTATTGCATGATTTTCTGTTGAACTGACATCAGGTTTACTTGCCAATTTTTTTCAAATATAAATCATACTCGTTCAGTTTGGGGTATGAGCCGCATTAAGAATTTATTGTTTCAAAAGAGATACATTGTAAAAACTTAATAGTAGATGCAGAGAATGGGTTTCATGATCAATTTGACTGTCAGTGCACGAGTACCATTCCTTAGTTCTTTCAGGGCAAGGTCTGCAGGTGAGAGCTGCATAGGCACAGTGTGAGTTAACTGTTTGTTATAGTGCATTTCTGAACTCGTGAATCCTCTGCCCAGGCACTATGAATTATCTTAGGGTAGCAATGATGGTTTTTACGCGAGTGGGTGCACCACGAGGAACTGCCGATCATTAAGAAGTTATGTTGCTTTGGGTTGTTACAATTTCACCCCAGACTTGTGAATGAGAACAGAAGGAAGCTTCTTAGCTGCATAACAAAGTAGAAAAGTTATCTAAGTGCTCTAGCTTCATCCTTTGCTGTACTTGCACAGGCTTAATTACAGATCCTTGTACCTTTTGGAAGTGGAAAGAGTGACTTGCAGTCATAACATCTTACCAAAGAATGATTTATCTCTGAATATACAACTATGGTATTAGGTTTCTGGCTTAGGATAACAATTATGTGGCCCATAATTTGTGAAGGATGACTTGGAATATTTACCTCGGCTTTTCTTACTGTATTTTAGCAGTCTGAGTGAATATCACTATATTCAAAACTTTACAAATTATTATTCTTTCCCTAAGCTCTACTCCTGAGCTACTGCTTGGATTGGAGTGAGAAAGGGCTACAACTCAGTGATCACTAAGAATGGGAGATTTTTTTTTTTTTCCTAAATAGGAAGCACTGGAAATACATGGTTTTAACTTCTAACTATTTGTTAGTCCCCTATGTTAGTCCCCTCTCCTTTTCCCTTTAGTGTAGCACCTGTTTTAGAACATAAATCTAGCCACATGGCTGTGCATTTTTATGCCTGCAAGTAGAAATCTTGGCTTCTTTAGACTAAAAGTGGTGTTCCTGTTCCCAAAATTAAAAGGTAGGAGACAGGTCTGATGAGGAATAGTGGACAATACAACCAGCGCTTACCAGGCATGTAATAAATGCAGTTGCAGATAAACTGACATCAAGAAATGATAGCTGCCCGTAAAAGAATAATTAAATGGTCTGTAATGAATCTCTACCTTAAGTTAGGCATTTGCTGTGAACATCCTGTAACTTAGGAGCTGGAAGGTTAGGTGTGAAAAAAGTTGACTTAAAAAAAAAATAATAAATAAAATGCAGCCCTCCAAACCAAAGGAACTATACCCCAAACTCTGTGGTAGCATTATGCGTATATGTGAAATAATTGTAAAACAAACAAGCAAAAAGCCCTCAACAACTGCTGCTTCGTGGTTGTGTGCTAAGCTGCCAGATTATATAAAATATAAAATTAACAACCTCTGATGGCAAGGAGACCGTCCTGAGCAAATATTTCAGGCACACACACACGCACGTGTACGTTTTCACTCTGCTCTAATGCATGCTTTCAGAAAGAAAAACCAGGTTTTTTTTGAGCTGGCAGTTTTCGTATCACCTAGTGTCTGGCTGCTCTGTCTGAAATTTCCTGAGCCTTCAGAGTCTTGGGAACATTCACATTTTCAACTGCTGCACTGGCATTTGTGTGGAAGGTAGTATTCGTTCTGAAAAACAGTTATGTGAAGGAAGCCTAAGTGAGTTCAGTAACCTGTAACTGAAGGCACTCCTCTTAGGGTAGCCCCCAGCGTCTCCTTTAGCTTGCCTGCCACTTTCTTCTTCCTTTCTTAGATTGCCTCCAGAGAAAGAAACACTGTCATGGAGTTCTCCGGCATCCTACATGCTAATTCCTGCAGACTCAGACTTTCAAGGTTTTGGCATTTATGAAATACACCCCATTACAGAACTAGCTGTCTCTAAATAAGACCTAGCTAAAATTTGGATTATTTATCTGTGAGATACTTATTCAATTCTAGATGTTTGTTGCTGAGCTGCCTATTTCATAATGGCATGTCTGAGAACGTAGCCACTGAAGACAAGAGTGTTAACCGGTTTGGCTATTTTGGATAAAGATCATGCAAGCATGTATGAACACTTGTTAGTGTCCATAGAAAACTACTTTTCTGCTATAGATTGTTTTATTAGAATTAATGCTGGGAATGTCTTACGTGTGTGTACAATGTATAAATTTGCCAGCCCTGAATACGGCTGCAGAATGCCCTGCCGGCATTTTTCCAATAGTGCTCTTGCGCTGCTGGAACAGTCTGAGTGTGGACTTGGCTGGGTGAGGTGAGACTGACTCAGAGCGCTGCCTTCTGTTATTTTATTCTTTAAAAAAATGGAATTTTTTCTGTACATAAAGGTACTGAATATTCATATATCTCTCTTTCACACAACACAAGATGTAAAAATATAGATAGGAAAAACAGTTTTGCCCAATTTCACAGATTTTGGAAATTCCCTCAAAATATTGATTTTAATGGAAACAAGTGGAAGTGATGTGGAGTATGAAATGCAGTTTTGCCATCAGTGTTTTTCTGTGGAGGGAAAGAAAAACCCTGATTGCCTGTCCAGCTGAACTTTAGAAACAGGCTATTTAACACAGCTGGTGGTGAGAGAGTTCTTGATTTCTACCTGCATTGTGTACCTATTGTAATATCTCAGCTGTCGATGGCTTCAGAGTTTTAAAATTTATATAAGTGAAACAATTATTGTCGTATATTTTTCTATGCTCTCATTTGGATATCAATAGTAACCAGCAGGTTCACGATACGCTGTTAGAGCTGCTTAGTGGGTTGCAATTCGGATTTAGACCCTGAATGCATTTGAGTGGATTTATGACAAAGTTTCAAATGTGGGGTCCCCTCTGCATTACAATGGGAGAGCCTGTACTGGTTTTTCAGACCATTTATGGGTTGCCTAAGGGAAGGCAATTGCAGTCCAAATCCATGTGTCAATCTGTGGAGTGATATGCAGCATTACACTGCCTTTAGAGGCAAGAGACGGTATGCTGCTTTTTGCCAAGGGATCTGTGGGAGAGATCATAAAGCCTGTACCAAGATAAAAGATCTGCTAGTCTTGAACTAGTCTTAAAATCAGCCCAAATCATTCTTTATCCTCTACTATTAAAATAAACAGTTGTTTCCACATCTCTTCTGAAGCGTTAGTGTACGAAAGAAAAAGCTCATGTGTACTTAGACGATAAAGTCTGAGTTAGAGGGTTTTTTTTGAAGTTGCATCTGTTTAGCTTGGTGATGTTTACCAACTCTGAATACTTCGTTTGACTTCTGGGGCAGTGCTGAGAGTTAAGTAATGTCAACAGCGGACTTCATGAAAGTTAAGGTCTGTTCAACTCCTGCCTGTACAGTCCCTTACCGAAGCTGTCATGCAGCATGGCAGATGGCAGGATCTATTCTAAGTGAGAAATGCCAATAAAATACAAAACACAGTCCTTCCCTACCATTTTCTTTGTGTGTCAACTGCAGTCAACTGAAATTTTGTTTTCTTTTGTGATTGGGTTCCCCTTTGTTTCTGAAAGGGTGTTTTTATAATTAAGAATAAAAACAAACAACCGTCCCCCCAAACCAGATTTACTCATATGTAGTGGTGGTAGTAATATGAATAGCTTGCTACACTAAGATTTGTTTCTTTGTAATAAAAGTGCTTACAGGTGTTTTGTGCTCCTGTATATGCCCATTTCTTTTTTGTGTGTGTGTTTCCTCCCATCCTACTCAAATGTTTCATGCTTTAAGCTATCAAGGTGATTTGGTATCAGTGGGAGTACCATTACATTTTGATGACATTAGTATTTTATTACCCTCTCCTCACTGGCGTTCTCGAACTTTTTTGGAACACCTTTTAAAGATGTGAAAAGTGGTAACAATTTATATTTCTTGTCTGCTCTGTCTTTGGTGTCACTGACATGACACTTGCTAACAGGGTTGGTTGCGGGCAGGGTAGTATTTGGCACAAGCTGAACTTTGACAACATTATTTCTTAAAGGGAGAAATTTTGAATTTAAATCATATTTTAGGATGGTAGTAATTAGTAGTAGGAAAATTAACTATTTCACACTAATTAAAATTTGTCAAAGTTTGGATCAATACTTGATTTGTTTCCCTTGTCAGAGCTACTCTGTCTGTGACTGGGAAGCTTGTTTTAGGATTACTGTTCTGGAGAACCCTTCAACCAGGTTGTAAATAGATTGTTCAGAGCCATAACGAAGGCAGGAGCTTCCCGGAGCAGTGGGGAGGTTTGCCAGGCTACTTACCGCATGGGGGTGTAGGTTTTTCAGGGTGAAAACATCTGTGTAATCAGCAAAAAATCTTTTGGTGTCTTAAATGTTTTCTGTAGGTAACATAAGGCAGGAAACTTATCTTCACTCGTTCTTTCCAGTGCTCTTGCTGCTCCACAATTTATTTTTAACTTAAAATCAGCAGTTCAGTAAACCTAGCTAAAATGCATTGGATATTGTCTTGAGTCTTGGCATGGGTGGTAAATTTAGTCAGTCTTGAGGAAGATAGCTGCTTTCTGTGGGGAAAGATCATACATGTTACCATAGTACTCTGGTTCTTTAATGTTCTTTAGAGGCCATGGATGCTGCAGAGCGGTGAAGACATTTTTTTATTTACTCTTATTGTACTTATGCTACTAGCTGGATAGGTTCACCAGATTCAGTGCGCACACTACTTGACAGAGCCAAGTTATCCAGGTAGAATAAAAATAAACTGCCTACGCAAAGTATGGTCTCTGCTTCCCTGATCCTTGGTTGAGGTGGAGGGGGTGGCAGCTGCTTCTGGGAGGAAGGGAGGCTTCCCTCGGTCTCTGGCTGTCTGGTGTCTGCATTCTCAGCCATCACGAATGTTTTCTTTTTGCAGATGACACGATTGGTGCTGCCCGGCATGCTGGAAAGGTGAGTCACACTAACACTATCCAGACAAAGTCATCATTATTTATAGGGGAGAATCCTTTCTTGAAAAATTCATTACTGTGACTAATCAGCCTAGTCTCCATGTTTTAATGGCAGAGTAATGCCGGGTGAGTCACGCTGATGGTGCATGAATCATCAGACGGTGGAAGCCTTTTCCACTCGATTCCCTTTTTATTTTTCCTCTCCCTTCTCCACTGTTGTGGTGATTCCTTTTAGAACAGAATTAAAAAGCCCGTCTGACTCATCAGCACTAACTCAACAACCTGCTATTCTGAGGGGGTGGTTACAGTTCCTGGGAATAACCTTCTTAAGGCTATTTCTCTAAGTCATTGTAAGTAAAATGGATGCAAAGAATATGTTCTCATTATACAGTAGGAGGTATATTGAGGAAAGGCTGTGATCATTTGGAAAAGTAGAATTGGAGACCAGCTCTTTAAAGTAAGAGTTAATGCACACCACTGTCGCCGTGGAAGACGTGAACTGACTTCTTAGCTAGCTCCCAGGTGAAACTAAAAGGTGCACCCTTTCCATGTAGTCCCTCCAGGCTGTTTTTGAGCTGCTGTTGACTGTCCCAGGCTGTTCACCATCTCTGTTGCAACACTGACCGTGGCTTGCTGCGGTTTGCCTTAGGTCAGGTCTGAGCTACACTTGTAATACTGAGAAAAGCTGTGTAGAACCGTGTGTGACAGTCACCATGGTATTGCCTCCAAGCAAATACTGTAGGAGGAACATATTTATGGGACAAGACCTTCAAACCCAACAAAGATTAAGAAAAAAAAATTGGTATTTCTTGTATCATCCCGCTATCTGGGAGTCTTCATCGTAGATCGGGATTCAATTTTTCAGGTGTTGCACAGATGCAGAGCAAACCTTTCACATGTAAAACAAAGTTTCTTCGTGGGTACAAACTATCAGAGCTAGTGGCCAGTATGGGAGTCAGTGTCTAATCATCACCCATCATCACCCATCAGGGTGATGGCAAGCTTAGATTTTTAGTTAAACAACTGAGAGATAAGAATGACTTATTTCATGTAAAGAAGCTTGAATTAGAAAAGAAGACACAAGACAGAGTTCTGCTTTATTTCCCAATAAAGCCGGAGTAGACGATGAGGACTATAGTATGTAGTGGTAGTTACTCAGGGTTTGTAAGTCAAAAGTTACTCCTTGCCTATGTACTGTTATTGACAGATAAAGGGACCTGCCTTTTTTGAAACCACTACCCTCTGAAGAAGCCAACGTGACCAAAGCCATTCTGCTTTCGAAGGATTTAATGTTGTTTTGTTATCAGTTTTTGGAACTTTGAAGCTCTAACAATTTTTTGCCTCAGTTTCTTCTGTGTCTAAAGAAATGTCATAGTTATCTATTTGGCAGAGTTGATCACTTCAGCTTCTCAGGACAGTATGATGTATACTCTACTTACAGAATATCCTCTGTATGTTTTTCCTGTTATGCGTTAACCTGGGTAAGATATTCTGAATGAAAAGCAGCAAACCAGGATCCTGCTGACTTGTGGCTCTGACTACCCTTGAGCACACCATGTCGTGTTTCTTCTCGCTTTTCTTAACTACGCGATTACCTCAGGAATCTCAAAGATAAACGTTCAAGGAGCTTGGAAAGAAAAGGTTAACAGCAGTTAAAAAGAAAAAAGTAAATATCTTGAACTTTTTCCTGTGTGTGAGGAGCCACTTTGAATGGCTGCTCAATTTGAATGAAGGCTTTGGTTTCTGTCCCAAGAAAAAAATATTTGAAAAAGCTTCCATTTTCTGTTTGGTTTTGTGAAGTCAGTTGGGTTTGCAGCGCACAGAAGCAATGTCTGCAGCTGCCAACTCCTGCATAGTCATAGCTCACAGGCCATTAACACTGCTAAGAGTCTGTAACCACAGGAGGACGTGGCTGTCCAGCAAATCCAAGAGCATGAACGAATGGTGGCTGTACTTGGCTGCTTTTTGGGCCAACCATAAATTTCTCACGTGGGACAGCGGGTTAGGAAAAAGGGCTCCAGGCTCTAAGAATAAAACTAAACTAGAAATCCCATCCATTATTTCTCACTTTTTGAAGGAGAATAGCGTGTTGAGTAGATAGATGTGACGTAGTACACGATAGCATCTTGCAGCTGTAGTGCGTACTTTTATGTATTTGAGCATTGGTTTTATGGCAATATATTACAAGACTAATACAGAAATAGAGCAGACTTTACATGCAGGTCTATAAGGAGAAAACACAACTGGGTCTTGGTGTGCCTGTTAATTTTTGTTTATAATAAACATAACAGCATTAGATGAATGCCACTTCTGGGAATGGCATTTAGATTCTCTGCTGTGTCTCCTCTCCTGTGCTCTGAACACTTAAAGTGACAATTTATAATCCGCGGCTTCCTATTACACTTAAATGAGCAGTTCCTCTGTAAATTTTCAGGCTCCTATCTAAGGTGGGAGACTCATAGAACTGAAAATCAAGGCTTGATGTCTTTGGGAACAAAAAAACCACCACCACCACCAAAAATCAGTTGACTGTTTCTCGACAAATATCAAACTCTGGTATTTATTGCCAGGGAAGTAGCAAGTGCATAATTACATTACAGAGGAAGCTTGCTCTTTCCACTTGGCGTGCAGCTGGAGCGGGCGCTGGTTGCCACAGCAACAGGGAGATGGCTAAATATAGCCTCCCTGTCGCCGGACCGCTTAAGGTAGAATGATGGGGAGGTGTGAGGGTGTGGGTCTGGCTTTCTTCATCTTTACCAACTTTTTTTTTTTTTTAAGTGCACAGTTGGGTTGGATGGAGCCCAAACTTCTTTTTGCTGCACTGATGCTCGTGTAGTTCTTCAGATCCCTCCCTGAAAACATTTCTTCTGCAATTTCTCTAAGAAGCAAAATTGCAATTGGAGTAATTGGAAGTGTTCCCCCCACACGCACACTTCACAGTCTCCCTTTTTTCTGGAGGTTTTAAGTTATGAGCTTTTAAGGCTAGGACTGTTTTCTTTACAAAGAAAAAATACAAACCACAAAACCCACAGTGGCATTGACTGCTTCAAAGAGACCAATACATGGAGCTTCTGCAAGGGGCTGCTATTAATTTGTTGTGTTTCCATGAGGGTTTTCTTCATTGGTTAAGACCGTTAATTCCCTGCCCTGAGAAGGTGGTCACTACTGCTGGAAAGTTGTAGTCTAGCCAGATGCTGGAGACCTGTGCTTTAAAGCCTGAATGCCGACCTCCCTTCCAAAGCTTCAGTTTGTTTTATAAGCATGAGACTGGTGTTTATCCATATAAATGCTTACCCTTTTTGAATCTCGTTAAGCTTTTGTTCTCGATTAAGTTTTGTGGCAAGTACTCCCATAGTCTGAATATGGGAAGAGCGCTTCCTTTTATCAGATCTAAATTTCAGTCTTTCATTTAAATAAATGTCATCTTTCTTTTGTATTCCGAGAGGATAAATCAAGATCTTGATCTTTGTCATTCATTAGTCTGTATACCCTTATTGTGGCTGCTCTTAATAGTCTCTTAAATAGCTAAATGGAACCAATCTTTTCACCTCATCGATGTATCAGTTTTTTTTTTCTCCTTTTCCCCTTAAATCATCAGGTTCTTAACATTTCTGTCCTATATTGGGAGGGATAAAAGTGTTCTATAGACTTTAATACAATATTTCAGTGGTGGTGGATCTGTCCCTGCCATTCCCACCATACTGTTCTTTGGCTGGTTTTGGTGACAGCTGCATGAAAGAGAACTCCTTGTGGATTTTGTTCAGGTTTTCCAGGGAGCACATAGTTGATTTAGAGTCCTGCAAGGTTTGTGATTAATTCACGTTATTTTCTTTAGTATCCATTGTTGATTTTGTTAACATTGATTTTTTTCATCTGCCATTCTGTGGTCTGTTCACATAGCAGTCCGCACTCTTTAAGTTGTTCCTTATAGTATTCTCCAATCTGGTAATCTCTTAAAAACTGCATGAATACTCACTTCACTTCTAATCCCCATTTGAGCTCATGAATAAATATACCAAGACAGGTGGTGCTGGTGATGAGAAACTTCTGGCATCCACTGTTAACCTTTTGCTCTCATGAAAATTCATGATTAATTTGTGGTCTTATTTTCTCTTCTCCATACTACATATTTTGATCCACACCACTACTTTATTTCACCAATAAAGCCTTGCAGGTAACTCCTGAAAAATACAATGAACTTTGGCAAAGGTGTTTGAAGTCCTGAATGACTGAAATAAGTATTTCCTGTCACGCTAGCCATCTTGATTCTGGAGATGAATCAACAGATTTAATTCACACTTGTATCATGGCAGAAGCCCCATTGGTTTGAATCTATTGTCATGATTTTCAGAGAGTTACATCATTTTAATTTTTAAGGGTCACTTTAACCGAGCTGTTTGTTTTCAAGATGGCTACTTAAATCATTGTGGCAGCAGTGGCATAGGGTATACCTGGATGAACAAATATGATGAGAAACTCACGTGTAAATCTGTGGAGTTAAACTGCATGATGCCCTACCTGTGTGAACGTTTGCGCTGCACACGGCAGACTTAGTAGTACGTTCAGGTAAACTGGCTTGCATTTACTACAGGGTAAGAAGAAACAGAGATGCATCTTTCACTGTGTTGGACTGTCTGGTAGCACCTTCTAACAGTGTACTTGCCCTAATTTGCCTGAAGCTTTTAAAACGAATTATTCTTTCTACCTAGCACTAAATAATATGTCTGGTTTTGTAGGTAAAACTAGTCACAGAAGCAGACGTACTCAAAATCAGTCAGTGGGCTGGGAAATCCAGTAGCCTTACTTTCTGTCCTATCTGCACATGCTTTAGAGGTGCTTAGCAGAGCAGGTGGTAGCTCATTTCAGACTGGTACCCTTATCTAAATATTATTGTGGAATACTTTGTGTTACTGTAATACAGCTGTAGAAAAACTTACTTTCTGTAGTCATCCACTGATTATCTTCCATACTATAGTAAAACACTTCTGTATTTGAGCAGTAGATTCAGGTACTTCCTATCTTGAAGATCTGTCATGAAGTAGCACATAGAAGATGAAAGGGGTTATCAAAGTGTAAACTATACAACAAACTTGTATTGCCGTTTCTGCCACCTCAGCCTGACATTTAGAGCTTGTGCTACCTTTGCTCAGTCGGATTTGTATAGTTTAGCCCAGTGTGTGTGTGTATACATGTATGTATGGAGCCTGATTCTCTTGCTGTATTGACCTTGGAGTTGTTCCTGATTTATACTAGATGCTTGGATGCCTATATTGTGCTTAAAGTCATATTGGTAAATTTCAATTTGGGATTTGGTTGGGTTTCATAAAGATTTCTTAATCTCAATTGTATCCCAAAGGGTTTTCTTAGGCTTGCAGTAATTTTATGAAATGTGAAAGACGTTTCCTTTATTTCATGATAATGTGTCTTCACCGCCTTTCAGATCAAAAGGGGTAATCCTGAATATCTCCTCAGCTGCTGGGATGTATCCAACTCCACTGCTGACTCTTTACTCTGCAACCAAGGTAAGTGTTCTTTTCCACACTGAAATCAAGTGTCAAACATAAGCCAACGCTACAGCAATGAAAGTTTTGGTGTCCATCTAGTGGTGCTTTCATGAACTAAAAGTACTGAGTTTCTAACTTAAATTTTTCCAGTAGGGGAAGCTGGAAGATTGAGAGAAAAATGAGTGCAAGGGTTTACTGGCATGGTAACGACTTTTTTATATATTTCATCATGCATTCTACTTTAACATGGAAAAGGATGCTAGCGTATCAAGGAAGATTAGTGTGAGGTTAAGAAGGGACATTGACTAAAGTTTAACACACTTCCTTATTTTGACTTTGAAACTTTTTTTCCTAATCTTACTGAAGATGTGTATCTTCAATATATAATGTATATATATTTATTTAAATAGGACTCTTGCGGTGCTTGTTGGAAGAAAACATTTGTCCTCCCTTTTTATTAGTTGCCTTAAATTTAACGTTTCAGGTTAAAAGAAAGGATAGAGCTCTAAGGCCTCGCCATTACCAAACAGTCAGCTTCCCTTGATCTGCTGACCATGCATCCTCCTAATGTAGCCTAGTATGTCATTTGATGTTCTTGCAACATGTGGGTTATTGGTTTATCTTCTCCCTGGAAGCCACCATAAATTCTAGGTTCTTTGCAGCAGGGCTGTTACTTGACCAAAATTAAGGCATGACGTTAATCCACTCTGTATGCAGAACTTTGCACTTCACTCTGTGCCAGTCCAGAAATCTCATGATTTTTAACAATAATCAAGTTTATCAAGGTCTCTCCAGACTGAATCTCTGTCGTGTCAGCCACTCCATCTAATGTTGTCATCTGCGAGTTTGCTGAGGGTGTTCTTTGTGTCATCATCTAGGTCACTGATAGGAGATACAGAAGACTATGGGCTTCTCTATTGATTTGTAGGGTTCTCTGCTTGCTATCAGCCACTTGTCAAGTTATTGATTATGGCCCTTTGAGCCTGGTGGTCCAGCTGATTTTCAGTTTGGCCAGCAGTTTGGCCTTTCAGGTCGACTTCCAAATGAGAAGATGATGTCAAAAGCTTTACTGAAGTGAAAATGTATCTATACATGCACATGCATGTATATATTAAAAATCTGTTTCCTTCATCTACAAAGCTAGTCCACTCCACTGGAGAAAGCATTTAGTTGGTCAAACATCATTTGCTGTTGGTGAATTTGTGACTGTTTCTGATGTATCTTCTTGTCCTTTTTATAGTTGGAAATTATTTAAAAGAGGAGGGCTCCATCATCTTTCCACAAACTGAGTTAAAGCTGATGGGATTGTTCTTGCCTTTTCAAGGAGGGATATGTTAGCCCTCTTCCAGTTGCCAAAGACCTCCCCCAGTTTCCATAATTTTTCAGATACTGTAGGCAGCAGACTTGTATACATATGGACATTCTTTCAGCTCTCTTGAGTGAATCCATGATGGCTCCATCAGGCTTCTCTGAGTAGTCCCTAAATTGTTGCTGCCTCTGCCTGTCTCTTCCGTTAAACAAAGCTGGTGCATGCAGAGTCATGTGAGCAGGCTTTGGCTGTGCAAAGGCAAGAGAAGTGTTGAATAACTTAACCTTTTTTTATCCTTTATCTCTAGTTTGTCTCCCTCATCCATCAACAGACCCCCGTTTCTCTGAAATGCCTCTTGAATCTAGTGTACCTGTAGGATCCTTTACTGATACCCTTAAAGTCTTTGCCAGTCTTTTCCTAGCTTGGATTTTATTCCTAAGTACCCAATAATGTTTTATGTTTCTCTTTTGTTACTTCTCCTTGTTTCTGTTTCTCATATGCTCGTTTTCAGTTCGTCAAGAAGCTCCCCACTTAGCCAAACATGTCTTCTATGAAATTTTCCTGTCGTCTTCCACAATAAGCTGGTTTATTTTACCAGCTCACAAGTTACTAATAAGTTACTACTTTAGATCTACATTTCTTGTTAAATTTATCTGCTCGGGTTTCTCTTTGTGTCACTGTGACAGTTTTGTCTTTCTACAGCTTGTCGTCGTCCCCCCCCGTCCGTCCCCCCCCCCAAGATACTTGTAGGGGTTTCTAAAATGTTCACCTAAAAGGTCTCCAGTTAACTCCATAAAGACAGACTATGGGTACACAGTAGGGAACTGAAGTATATATGATAAAACTAAATGCAAGAGACATTTACACTGGTATTAAAGCAGTATGGCACTACAGCTTTTTCAGGTGCATCTGGTAATTACCTTAAATACTTCAAGGGTTTCAGAGTCTAAGCAGAACCTTGCCAGGATGAAGAAACCATCAGTAGTGTCATTCATGTCAGAACAGGCCTATGTTTCCTTTAGATTCTCGGTAATATCTTCATATTTTCAGAAAGGAATTGATGCACACTATTTTATTCATATTAAAGGAGGGGATATTTAAGTTAAGAAATCATGAAAGCCTGAATTAGTTTTAGCTGATAAAATTTGCTCTTGAAATAGCTGTTTCCTGAGAGCACAGTTCTTTGTTTTAATACGAAAGGTCACTTTCGCTGTGGCAGTGCCTTCAGCTTTATGGAATGAACTGAGTTTCTGATTTTAGTGATAATATGCCTTACGCTGCTTTGGTTAGTCTTTTTGCAATGAGAATCTCAAATATTTCCTCCCCTCCCCCTAAGAAACTCAATTACAGGTTAAGTAATCTGCTTATTCTCAGCACTGCTCATCTTCTACCACAGCAAGGTTAGTAAGCATGAAAGTGACTCCCCTAATGTAGCTATAGAAAGACTGTATCTGCAGTTTCTAGGGTTTTTTTCCTCATCTATATAGAGGGGGTTGAAGGCATAGTATCCTTCAGGTCTAAGTCAATGGCTTTGGCTAATTATCAGGAACAGACGTGGTCCAACTCTTTAACCTTCTCATGGAGAGTTCCCTATTTTATGACGAAACAAGATACTTTTAAAGGAATCATAGTCACTCCACTGATCCTACTTGGCCCTATTGTTTCACTGAAACAAGAAATCATAGCAGAACCTGATGTTTTTGTCTCACTGGACAGCAGGAAGGAAAACTGGAAAGGTGGTTTAGAAGAAACTCAGGGAGGGGGAATTTGTGCTGGTTTGAACTGCTGAGTGGCCTTGGGTTATTAGCACAATACTTTCTCAGCATGGCTATGGAGGCGGCTGTATCAGATGTGAGGGCATCTTGAAGGCAGGTACTGGCATCCGTCTTTTAATCCCTTCCACTTCATTCTTTAAGCTTTTAGTCTTGTAATTTCGAAAACTTCCAAGTTTGGAAGAGAGTCTGTGGAGGTGGACTTCAGGACTAGGAAGAAGTAGTACCATAAGGTGGCATTTCTTAAAAGTGTAAAGGCAGAATACAAAATGTTTAAGAACTATGTTTTAAAAACCACATACGAGAGAAACCTACTTAAATAACTTTTTAAAAAAAAAAAAAGTCTAAGGAGATGACATTAAGTAGTGAACCATGTGAACATACAAAGACTTATTTTCCTTTTTTAACTAGGCTTTATGTAACAAATGTAGTTTATTTTCCTTCTAAATTAAAAAGGATTTAATTTGCTTAGATTGAGCCTCACCTCTGTAAAAACACATCGTAAGCATTGGGTTTCTATTCAGATGTCATTGTTCTAATATGCAAAGTTTCTTTGAAAACCTAAGATTTTTCACTTTGAAAACAGGAACTATAAATAGTAATTCAAATATCCTTACAAAAACCTGCAAGCTCTGGTTTCCATTTTAACGCGTAGCATGCTGTATGTTTCCCTTCTTTTCTCTCTAGGCTTTTGTGGATTACTTCTCCCGAGGCCTCCATGCAGAATACAAGAGCAAGGGCATCATTGTGCAGGTGAGTAGAGTTTGTTTCATGTAAGTGTGGTTACCACAGCAACATTGGTGTCTTGGTAACAAAAGGAAATCAGCATATTCCCTTATTCATGAATATGTGACGCAGATTAAGGATAAGGATTTCCTTTGATCCCATTAACAGTTACTCTGAAACTATGCATCTTGAAGCGACAAAAAACATGGGGTTTTTTTGTTTGTTTGTTACAGCTGATGGTGGTAACTGAACCTTAAAGTATAAAATATTCCATAAAACTGTGTGCAACTCTGTAGAATACCTCTTTGTACTGCTAAATCTACTGGAATGCACTTTTGGAGTGCATTTGTACAGAGGTTCAATGGGTAACTGCTCAAAAGACTGGAATTGTAGCAGTCCATTCCCTGCAGTGTCAGCGAATCAACTGCTTGTGTAAGCACAGTAGCAAGAACAAACAAAAGCCTCAAAGACCCTCTGTATGTAATAGACTGATTGAATTTTCCTTAGTACTGGCTTTCCACATTACTACACATTACTGATGAGTCTCGCTATTTTTCCCTCCGTTTGTTTACTTCCGTGTTTTTAGTTATTTTTGATGGGGCATAAAAGCAAACCAAGCCAGACTCTCACAACTTCATGTGATTTTGCTTTAATATCGCTTCTCACATCCTCTTATAGTTTGCTTCCAAAACATAGCTGCAATTTCCAGCTTTGGCTGCAAACACTGATTTTTTTTATTACTTATTACACCTGCTGCTCTCCAGAGCAGTCACTTTGATAAAAGTGGCATAAGATCTTACCTGTACTGTGAAGACAGTGGTGTATCTTTTTCAAATTCAGTTAGGGATCTTCTCACAAACAGGATGAGCCTACATCCATGCCTGTCATTCCCCTGTTCTGTATGGTAGTTCTCAAACCCGTCTGAACTCTGAAAGCCCTATGAGGAGTAAGGCACACAGTTGCCCGCCGTATTTGTGTAGTCATTAAGCATAATAGCACAACTTTTGTTACTGGCTAAAGCCGTAGAGAAGTTGTTACCAACTTAGGGCTATGTTACCTTATTGGTGTGCTAGATTCCACCCCCNAAGCATACTTAGCAAAACAAGAATTTATCACCAGGAAATGTCCTGCATTTTAGTATCCAGATGTTTAGTATAATGTCCTGTCCCAGTTCGTGACAGAGGATTGTGTTAAGAAAAAAGACAATTGCTGGGTGAGTTATTCCCATGCAGTCACTGACATTTTACTGGGAACCTCCTTTAAACATCTAACATACTAAACATCTAAAGGGATGCTGTTTATTTTGGGGTCTGTTGGCAGCAGAGAGGAAGCTATCAAAGGTGGTCCCTGAAAGCATTTTAATGACTGTTGTTATAGACCACCTTCAGGACAGACTAGATGATGTTAGTTTTACACTGGTAACAGATTACAACCTGCTGTAGAGCTCCCGAAGTGTAACTTCTCCTCAGAGCGCTTGATGCTGTGTCCTAGCAGCCTGGGGTGTCCCTTCAGCTAAGCCAATGTGCAGCAATGAAGGATGCATGAAAAGGTAGCACTCTCAACAGGTCCACGTTCAGCGTACAGGGTGGTTTGTGTGTGCTCTTAGTTCTTGAAGTGGATTAAGCTGGAGCAACTTTGTTTTATGTCTCCTTGTTACTTTATCTTCTCACACTTTCCAAGCCTTTCCCTGGCTTCATCCCCAAACCATCCAGCAATGGGTCAATTTTACCATACTGCAAGTTCCTTACAGCTTTCTTTTCACTTTCACCCTTTTGTATTACTTCTATCTCCCTAGTGTGGTTCAAGTTGTATTACTTGCAGATTTAGCTTCATTATCAGACAGCTGTTCTCCTGATGAGTTTCATCTGTATGCAGTGTGGCCTTCTTTTAAGCTGTGGTCACAGACTCTGAGACTGAAGGAACTGGAAGAGTATTTCTCTTTTCTACATCAATAATATGAAGTCTTCCAGTAGGATTTCTTTCCTGTTCAAGCCTGCCTGCAAGCTGTGAGGCACAGGCTCCTTCAACACACAGCTTCACTGGCAATAGAGCTGGGTGTGATATTTTTTTATGTGTGTGCGCGCGTTGCAGTATGATATCTAAGTTCTTTCTCTGTTTTATGGTGTTTTCTCAGGTAAAGCTCTGCCGATAGTCATCTCGGTGTGAGAGTATTTAGAGACGGATGCTTGCAGGAGACAGAACTGTTACGTCTTTGAGATCTGTTGTTCCTACATGCATTTGTAACCAGGCAGTCTCCTCCTCCCCAAATTTTGCTTAAATAGTACTCTGTCAGTTTGAGAGGAAAACATAGAAGGAGCAGGTACTGCTCATTTATGACTATGGAGTACCGGTTAAACTGAAAAGGTAAATCACCTAGTAACTCATGCTTGGCTAAAGGCATTAAACACAGTATGACTGTAGATAGTATGGGAAAGATTTTCTAGCTTTTGGATATGGAAAAGCTAGGAAAAAAGTTTTCAGTGTCTTACATTTTTAACACTATAAACAAATGATTCTATATCCATAATTATGTTTTCCTGTGCAAAACATAACAGGTTGTGGTAAGCTGCCTTTTTGTAACTCCCATGCTGGCAAAAGGTGCTGAATTCCTGACAGCACTGCTTTTTTGCCCCTAAACGTAGGCAATGAGTTGGCATTCTGAGTTATGTGGGCCTGATGACCAATAGCTGTCACAGCTTCAATTTATTATGTTAATTTTATTACAGTCCATGTCCTTGTCGTCTTGTTCCAGCCTAAGTCACTGTAAACCACTAATGAATATTACAAGTACCTTTCTGTGAAGACTAGCTGACATATCTTGTTCAAGCCCTTTGGAAGACTGCATTCCCTTTAGATTCTTTGAAGTTCATCTCTCTGACCTTCAGAAACGTAGCACTTTTAATCCAGGTTTGCACTTACAGTTGAGATCACCATTTAAAACAGTTAACTTGTATCATGCCAATATCTGCAGAGTACCACTGAGGCAAAAGCAGAAACACAGTACAGGCGGTATTTTATTTTACCGGTTTCTGAAGTTCAACCTATGGTGTATCAGTTTTGCTCAAGTGGATCGCCTTTTCTCTGGAAGCTTAATTTTGATAGTATATAGTGCTTTTATTGCAATGCAGACATCTTTAGATTAAAACTATATTCTTTCTTGGCTGATAGACCTGCTTAATTTTACAGAAGCAGCACAGTAATAGCATAGGGTTAAAATTCTGTATGTATTTACATGGAGAGAAAGAGACAGGTAAAAAGAAAAGGAATGAGGAGGAAGATAATGAGGGCTTCTCTCAAGGCTCTTTTTGAAAAATCTCTCCCTGAAAGATTTCTGTAGATTCTTCTGAAACTTTTACTCATTGAATATGTCTAAAAATATTGCTTAGTTCTTTACCCCTTTCTTTTATTCCCTTTTTTTTAACTTACGTCAGTATTAGCGTTTTCCACTCTATGCTTCATTACCATCCATAGCAAAAGTGTAACAGTGAAAACTTCCACTACCTGTTTTCTTCTACCATATCCACTATATAAAATATCAGATCACAGAATCATGGAAGTATTTGTTTGAAGGGATCTCTAGGAAATTTTCTTGTCTAACCTCCTGTTCTTCTAGTGTTAGGCGTGGGTTTGCTGCTAACACAAGGTCATGGGCTAGTCGTGGCTTTATCCAGCCAAATCTTGGAAGACCTTCAAGGGCAGGGATGCTGTGACCTCTCTGGACAACCTGTTAGTGTTGTTGCACCGCTCTCCTAGTAAACGTTTTTTTTTTTCCTTAGTGTCCGGTCTGAAAGTTCACAGCCAAAATGGACAGTTTGCCTCCTGTTATTTTATCTGGCACTACTGAGAAGAGTTTGGCTCTCATCTTCATAACTGACCGTGAAATAACTATAGGCACGCATTGGATCACCACCAGCCTCCTCTTCCCCACACTGAACAAGCCTATTTCTCTCTCTGGGTATTCACAAAAGTGTGCTGTCACCAGATCAATGGCATTGCCTTCCTCCAAAGCTTTTTAGCTTTGCTCTGTAGCTTTCTGTACATGTCAGCTTTGGTTGCTGCAATTCTTCCATTTGCCCTTTATGTCCCCCACCCTCCTTTTCCCCACGGAGAAATGGAATGAGACTTCTTTGGAAACACTCAAGAGTTCAGGTCTTCTTTTTAAAGTAAGGTAAAACAGGTGATAAAATTGTGGAAACAAGCTAGTCTGACTTTTTGGGCCTTATTTTCATGTGAATGTAGCATAATTAATAGAGGCTTCTGTTCAGGACTTGAGATCAGTTTTTGCATCCATACAACATTCAAGACCCCAATTCTGAGTGCCAGCCCATTTTAATAAGTATCAGAGCTGTAAGTACTAGCAAATGTTTTAAGAGAGCAAGTGAGATGATATTGACATAAGGTACTTTTAAGGCATGTTTTGAAACTGGAGAGCAGGCTAGGCTTTCTCTGGATAAAGACAAGGAATTTTCTATACAGTTCCTTGCGCACAGGTAGCGTGGCGTTGTATCTGCCTGAATACAAAATGCTAAAGGGCTTCAGACAATGTAAGATTTTTCTTTTTTTTTTTATCTGTCATGCTAGTTTTAGATATAGTTCATCAATGTCTGAAATCCTTGTGGGGAGGAAGAAGGGGGGAAAACTAACTTAATGGATTCAACAGGTCTCTTCATAGCTCTTAAAATCTGGCACAGTTAATGGGGAGATGGTAAATCTTATGTTTCTGAAATTAAATACCTGTTTCTGTTGTCTAGAGAGCATTTGGGAGGAAAAAAATGCTGGAGTGTAATCCTATGCTTCTATGTGCCTCGAAGCCTGTGGATCAATAGCTAACCTGTAGTGCTGCTGTATGCTTGCTTTTTCAAGTATCCTCATGCACAATTGTTTGCCCCTTCATGCTATCCAGTGGCTTAACCGGGTAGTGCAGTTCACTTGTGAAGTCTTTTTTGGGCAGAGGAAGACAGAAGACAAATCCTAACTATAACCATCGTGCCACTCTATGCGAGGATGCTGCAGATATAATTTGGTGGTAAATAAGAAGCTTAGAATGTTTTTGTTTGTTTTTTTTTTTTTTTTTAAAAACACCAAACTAGAGATTGAGTTTAGAAATGTAATCTGAAAAATGGATGAGGTTCACATGCGGGAGCTGAAACTATGCTGTTATGGTAATAGAATGAGTAGTTTTCTTACCGAAGCATTTGTAGCTTTTGGTGACTTCAAAGAGATGATGGTAACCGCTTACACTTCTGAAATTCAAGTCTCCATGTTTTTCCTCTCCATTTGAAAGTGGATTCATGCAGTGTATTTTTGAAAGTCCTATTTATAGAGAGAAGTGCACGGTTTTAATGTTCTAAGGTGAAGGAATGAGCAGACATACCAATGTCTCCTGTTTGTGGTGGTCAAATTCCTGTTGAACCGTGCACAGCCGTGGCGTGGATAAATAGTCAAGGAGAGTTCAAGTGGTCCTTTCCCTCTGTGCTATGCTTTTGAGAGTGTGATAGTAAAGCTAATGTTTCTGAGGTCAAGCATGTGTGGTCATTGTTCTTTAAGAGACTAACATGGGGAAGCAGGCTTCCAAACCATAACTTGCCCAAATATACTGAATTTTTAAATGGGGTATTCTCATTTTGAGATCCATTAATGTAATGTAAGTGGACACACATTTCTCAGATATCTGCTGTAAAGGTCCATGAATCATCACATGCACTACTGTGATGGGCAGTAGTGAATTGAATCGCTAGTATAGCCACAGATGAACTATCAATGTTTTAGGAGGTCCTTGTCAAAGCGGTAAGGTTCCAACCTTTCAAAGCTTGTGAGATCTGGTATGTCAATATCTGATTGAGTGGCTATAGACCAGGGCTTTTTGATTACATTTTCTTTTTTTTTAGAGGCATAGATTGAGGACAAGTTGAAAGCAATGCCAAAACCATGACTATGGGGAAAGAGGGTTGCTTGCTAGTGTGCAAGTATACATGCATTTCCCTTTCCTTCTCCAGTAGCATGAGCTAGGGATAGGTGGAATGTGCTTTTAGATCCATCCCTGAGGTCTTGGGGGATCTTGCCCCACCAGAGATATGCCACTGTGGTGCCAATGTCCCTTTGTCAACCACATATTCACGCTGCTTCCTCTTGCTTTTCCATTATGCCAGGGCTGATAGTTCTGTGACTGACCATCACTTTTTCTGTGTCTTCCAAACATCGCTGTAAAAACCCATTAACTGTGCTCCACTTCTTGATCCTTCCTTCTGTCCTAGAGGTCTTCCACTCTGGTACCGATGTCTCCTTCCTCTGAGCCCTCCTGTGGAGTGACAAGCTCAATGTTCCAAGTCTTCTGACGTTGCCTTTCCTTCTTCATCCTGCCTTCGTGTTTCTCTCTGTACAGGTGCCTTAACTGAGGAGCTGTTACTCAAGTATAAAATCCCTGTCTTGGATTCTGCTCCTCCTTCCCAAGCAAACATTGTGTGTTTACTACAGAGAAGCAACACTGCAGCATTTTCTGTTAAACAGCTTGAATGAAGTTTTGCACTCAAAAGCTTTAAGAAAAGCTTTTTAGCCATAGGCTTGCACGAGTGGTTTTTCTAGGGCCCCAACTGGGGATGCTGACTGTCAACAGACCACTAAACTATCTATCCTTCACATGCCAAATGTGGCCCACAAGATATCTGATTAAAAATGTTTTTGATATTGTACATTCTGATCTTATAGCCAGAATCAGAAAGAAGGCTAGCTTAAGCTATAATTCAGTATACAGGTTACTGAATTTCCAACCATTTTAGTTTCTTGATGGATCTGTAAGTTAATCTGAAAGCATTCCCTGCTTAACGGGATCTTTCCTATGTGCAGAGTGTTCTACCGTATTATGTGGCAACAAAAATGTCCAAAATCCGCAAGCCGACCTTCGATAAGCCCAGTCCTGAAACCTATGTGAGAGCTGCCTTGGGCACAGTAGGCCTGCAGTCCCAGACCAACGGGTGCCTACCCCATGCGCTCATGGTAAGTCACCTTGGAAGACATAAGGATCTGGAATGTCCTCTGTATGTGTTTATTATGGGAGATGAGAAAAGAATAATTTTGGATATTAAATATTTTTGTTCTTTAACTTCTAATCATAACTTGGTAATATTTGTGTGTGCTGGTAACTGTTAGATTTCAATTCGTACAGGCTGTAAAAAGCTGAGAATTCCCCCCCACACACACACTTTTTTTTTTTCCTAGGGATGGTTCTTCTCACTTCTACCTGCACCTGCTGTCATGAATTTACTCATGAAAACAAACAAACAAATACGGGCTCGTTATTTGAAAAAAATGAAGGAGAATTAAGTTGGAGGCAACTTGATCTCGGAAGCTTGGGACTTCTGCAGGTTCCATACCCACGCTGCAGCACCAAGCAGACCTAACGTTTTAAACATCTTCAATCGTAGGTGTACTTTCTAACAAGCAAAACAGTCTCGTTTTGAGGATACAGGTGAAACAAGACTGTTGACTGCTAATATTGATTTAAAAATAGGCTTTATTTGTTTATAGATTTTATGAGGGGGGAAAGCGCTTCAGACTAAAATTGCACTGTGCTTTAAGAAATACTTACATGGACTTGATCAGACATTGCGCTGTTGAGGAGCAGCTTGGTTGTATAGCATCCATCACATCTGTGTATCGTGCGTGTGGGTGAAGGGCAGAAAAATAGTAGTTCTCACATATTCCTGGACCGGTGGGGAGGAGTGAGAAGGGAGCATATTTATTTAAAAAGGTAACTTAGCACTATTGACAGAGTATAACTTTTTCCCAGCTCAGGTTTTGGGTACTTGCAAGGATTCTGCATTGTCAGCCAGCTCATGAGCGCTCCCCTGCTTACATGGTTCAGTGTGATTTTTTTGGTTATGAACTTGAGGTAATTGGGCCAAAACCAAAAATGAGTGTAACCGCTCATCTATAAATATATACATAAAATAACATTGCAAAAATTATTTAAATTTCTGGTTCTTAAATATGGATTCTAACTTTTCAGTAATATGTAATCTTTGCGATTTGTAATAACATTTTTAAAAGTTCAGTGCCTGCTCTTTGTAATAGGTGGTGATAACACAATGTAGATAAATGTCACAAGTTATGTGTTATATGCTGGTTGATATGTTAAAGATTATGGGCGCTTTAAATGCAGAGCTTGAAATGAGTTATGTTCCTTGTTAGCATAGATGGTTAAATTCCTTTTGAAGTATGTACCAGTCTGTCTTTTTGGTGAGGCCCTTTGAAACGTGAATCCTGAATATTTGAGACAGCTTTAAAAATGAGAACCAGTGAACTTCTTTAAATGTAGAACATTTAAAATGTAATTGTGTTTAACTGATTTGTTTCATGGTTCTATTCCAAAATGGAGTGCTCCAGTGAGGCTGAAGTTAACCCAACTCCAGGCGATAGGGATCAGAATATATGAGAAGTCTGCACTGCTGTTGTCTGTATTTACCTACTCTTTAAATAAAGATTTTGGTCTCTAACATTCCTTTTTATAAACATAAAATGTTTATAAAACTTCCAAGGCAAAGTAAATTGCAAGCAGCTGCCAATGGTTTCTGTGGTGACTGCCTATGGTTGGAGCATGGAGGTTGTTTTCTGTCCTTGAAAGAATAATTTCAAGCTCTGATTTTGAAGTAAAGTATGTTGTACTGAGACATGATTTGGGGCTAACATTTCTGTACATTGAAAAAACCTGAATACCGATGCAATGGTGCTGATCAAATCTGAGTTTTCTTAATTTTTTGGAACACGGATGGTGAAGTCAGTGGTATTAGTTCTGTAAGAGCACATGACTTGGTTTGCTCTGGATCTGATGTGGAAAGCGTTGGACTAAACAATCTGTATGTTGGACTTTGTAAAACAAATAAAATGAAATTTACTCTGAATATTTAATGTGTTGGTTTTTTCCTTAAAATGTTTGCCTGTATATTCAAATGCCTGATTGACCTTTATCGTATATAATAATGCAGTGAAAATTACAGTATTTTACTTGCCAAAACCAAAGCTTTTATTACTCTGTTTTCCTGGCCATTATCTATTTCAAAGATATTTTTAAATCACTGGAACACGAAACTATTAACTAGAACTGTTAATTAAGCTGTGAATAAGAAATTGTTATTTCCAAATAACAATTTTCTCACTATTGAAGGTGTTTGGAAAGATACGCCTGAAGGGAACGGTACACACATCTGACTGGTGCTGGAGCACCGGTGCCCGGGCAAGGCTGGATCTGGCAGGGGGATTGTTGGAGCCTGTGGTGATGTCCCTGCTGCCCTGTGTGTGGTGCTAGCAGCCTGCAGTTGGGGTTCCCGCTCTCAGGCTTCCTCTGGGGTCTCTTTTTTTCCAAACTGCAGCAGGGAATCGCTTTCTAACCTGAATTGCCTTGACTTTGATTTTTGAATGTCTGCTCACCACGGCGATTGAGATCATGTGTGTCTGCAATAGCTTCCAATGTACTGTGAAGTATCCTGGGCATGTGATAGAAGACAGGAGGGGTTTCCATGTGGTACTGTTACTGCCTCTTTGCAACTCTGCTCCAAAGCCTGTTTTTGTCACTGATGCAATGCAAGAGGGGAGGGAGGACCAGGGGTGTCATCCTCTCCCTCTGCTCTTTTCTGGTGAGGCCACAGCTGGAGTGCTGTGTCCAATTCTGAGCTCCCCCGTTCAAGAAAGACAAGGAACCGCGGGGGAGAGTCTAGCAGAGGGCTGCAAAGATTACCAGGGATCTGGAGAACCTCTCATGAGGAAACGTGGAGAGACCTGGGTCTGTTCAGTCTGGAGAAGAGAAGACTGAGGGGGGACCTCATCAATGCTTATAAGTATCTAAAGGGCAGGTGTCAAGAGGATGGGGCCAGACTCTTCTCAGTGGTGTCCAGCGTGATGACAAGGGGCAATGGGCACAAACTGGAACACAGGAAACTGCATCTAAATGTAAGGAAAAACTTCTTTACTTTGAGAGTGGCAGAGCCCTGGAACAGGCTGCCCAGAGAGGTGGTGGAGTCTCCTTCTCTGGAGACATTCAAAACCCGCCTGGATGTGTTCCTGTGCAGCCTGCTCTAGGTGACCCTGCTCTGGCAGGGGGGTTGCACTAGGTGATCTCCAGAGGTCCCTTCCAACCCCTGCCATTCTGTGAAAAGCTGAAGTGAGTTTTCCCTCCCTTGTTTTGAATGTGAAAAACCGGGCTGGAGTTGTGCCTGTCTGCCCCTCGCTTCCCTGGCAGCTGTCCCTGCTGCCGCATGCCACTGGCACAGGCCCATTCCCCATGGCCAGCCGGCTCCCTGGTGAAGGAAACCACCGCAGCCAGGAGCGGGTGGCAAGGCCCCGGGCAGCTGCCCGCCTGGCCCAGGAACGGCACAGGGCTGAGGGAGGAGAGGCAGCTCGGTGAGGCGGCTGCAGGTAAGGCCCAGCGGCCTCCGGCACCACCCCGGGCTGTGGCCATGACCGTGCACTGCGCCTGGGCCCGGACCGGGCTGAGCTCTGTGGAGGGAGACGGTTGTGTTATCCCTCGTTAGTTGTAACTATGAGTCTATTCTGCTTCTTTCCACAGGTGGGGAATTGTAGATGTAATTTAAGCAGCTACTTAAAAGCAGCCTCCTTGTGAGAACTGTCATGTTTTGACAGAAAACCTTTAATTCCAACTGCCGACTGAAACCTGGGTGCGGGCCGGTCGTGCCCCCGCCCCTCGGGGCCGCGGCCGGGCGGGCCGCCTACACCCGGGGAGGAAACGCAGGCTCGGCCCGGCCGGCAGCCGCTGTTGCGGGCGGGTTCCTGGGGACCTAGGCCGTGGAACGGAGCGGAACCCACGGCGCGGGCTGCGGAGGCGGGGAGAGCGGGGG